>CM022702.1:78311086-78572928 GCA_012295165.1 Asparagus setaceus
AATCGGGTCGGGACTACAGATCACCCTTGAGGATAGCGTTGTGATTTCTCCTAGTAGATCTCACCGCTCCGTGATCCCTCCTTCGTGAGTCGATCCCTGACGATCCTCTCGCCGTGAGTGCCCTAAACTCGTTTCCTTCCATTGAAACGATCCCTCTACGTCTGTAGTTCCGAACCGGGTTTATACCAGATCGGAATTGCGGTGGTCCACGGACGAATAAAAGTCCCGGCGAAAAGAACGCATGGCGAGGATCCCGTAAAATAGAGATCCTCGTGTTTGTTCAAAAGGATAAAAGTTGTAATTTTTGTTTTCATTGTAAGCCTTAAATAAAAGGCAAATTTTCTTTCTTTTGAATCTTGTTGTAGGCCAACGGCCGTAAACAAATTCAGCGAGCAATGAATACAAAGTCTACTTTTCGCGAACAAGCTGGCGACCAGTGGGAGCAGCGGCTTCAACAAAGCGCGTCGTGCATAACCGCGGATCACGATCGGTCATCGAGGAGGTCGAGTTCGAGTTTGACCAAAAGAAGTATGAGGAATACCTCCTCCTCGCCCGATCCAGCCTCAAGAAGTCCAAGATGGTCTCCGCAAGGAAGACCCATATTTCGAGATCTTGATGAGAAAATCCACCACCACCGGCGAAGAGCGGCGGACAACGGTGGTTCCCCGCCCCTAACAACGGCTAAATCATCGAACCCCTATCTTTGTGGGGTCGATTCCGCCAATGGCGTCGTGACTCTCTCAAGAGCCCGTCGGGCGGCGTCAACGCTGGCAAAACAAGCCGCCTGTGCAAAAGAATCAATGGATGGGGTTCGCTATGAGGCGGATCTAAGATCTAAGTTGACTCAGAGATTGAAGTCTGAGATCGTAGCCGATTCCTACAGGCGCGACAAATGAATGGGTCGAGTCAAGCGGAACCGTTCTCGCACCGAGGCGTATCCGAGCGCCGCCGCGCTCCCCTCAGCGCAAGCAGGCTTTGGTGCAACAAGCCCGCGAAGTTGAAGAAGGAGGCGCCAAGAAGTCGTCAACAAGTCGGCTAGTTTGGAAGCCCGAGTCCGTTGACGCTTCACCTCCGACGAACTTGGCATCCAAGCCCAGCCCTGCCAGCAGGCCGACTCCTGCTCCCGTGCTCAAATCAAAAATTGTGAGCACTTCAACAAAGCGGCAGAAGTTACCTCCGTCGCACCCAACTTCCGTGAAGCCAACTCGCCATGACGCCATGACCGGGACTTCTTGTCAAGGATCGCTGGGTCCACTAAAGGAATCGCGGTCACTCGACGATCTGAGTCGCACCCAAAAGACAAGAAGATTCCTCTGACTCGCACCGCGGGTGAAAGTCAAAGTCCGAGAGTCCGCCATGACGAAAGTCAAGGCGGGTTACTTTTGGCGGTTTTACGAAACTACCCGTCCTCGGAAGGAGATGTTTTCATCGGCGATGAAACGTTATACAGAAGCGTGCGATATCGGCGGTCGCTCGGCACTCATGTCGACGAAGTTATACTACCATACCGGGTACGTAAGAAAGCTCGAGGAAATTCCCCAAGCCAACGGAGTCATGCTTATGCTCCAAGCTTATCAAAGCGATGCTCTGAGTGTAATTGTGGTCAAGCTCCAGAAAGGGTATCGATCTTTGAGAGACTCACCAAAGCGCCAAGGCCTAGGTCAAAGCGATTAGTAGAAGCGATGCCTCGAAATGATGAATTACCGGCAGTCACTAACAACATGACCGGTAAAGAACCGTCATCGCGGGCCATCCCCGGCATACATAGCGATTAACTTCGTTTTGGTCGGGACTATCGGCGGTCGAATCGACAAACCGAAAAGGATACGCGGAGGATGATCGTCGGATATTGGCTCCTGTCGCCTCGATCATCTTGTATCTAGCGAAGGAGCCCCAAAGCGCTTATGATCGGTCTGAGATCAAGTGGCTAAAATGCTAGACGAAGCGTTGGCTAAACAACGGGAAAACTTCAAGCTAGAGATGGATTTGGCCATGCAGACGATGAGAGAAATGCATGACCAACAGATCCAAGCTTTGACAAAACATCGGGGCGAATCGAGTCGGTACTCGGCGTCGGCGAATGGCGTGATGAACCTGGGGAAGCACAAGAGGATAATAACCCTCCTGAACCGCGCAACGCTGGGCATGATGTGGGTGTGGTTGCTCATGAGAGCGACAAGATCAAAGACCTCGAGAGCAAAATCAACTCATTGATTTCCGCTCAAGAAGTGAAGAAAACCGGCATCCCTTGCCCATATCCTAGGGGGTGGGAATCGATCCCATACCCGGCGAAGTTTAACTTAATAAACTTCACGCCGTTTGATGGGAGGGGTTCACCAACTCAACACCTGATATACTTCAAGTCCCACTTGGGGTGATTTCGAACGAACCCACGATGGTTGGTCATTCGTTGGTACCCATCGCGGGGCTACCTTCGATTGGTACCGCCTTCTCAAGCGGGGCATTCACGGTGGGGCGACATGGAGTCTAGCTTCCTCGCCAACTTCTTCGGCAGCGATCCGAAGTATCGATTGGGACATTGCTCGATGAGAAGCAAAGGGCGGAAACATTAGGCGTCTTCGTCAAGCGGTTCTAGAACAAGGCGATGAATTGCGGGATCCGATAACGGAAGAGTTCATCCTCCGCATATGTGATTATCACATTTTAATTACATTTTATACCCTTATTACCTATGTTATATGAATAACGATATTACTAATAATCATTTTATCTTATTTTGCGGGCTAATAAAGAAATAATGAATAAAAGCCCAAATGACTCAAATTCTCTGAATTTCTACCAATATTTGAAGCCCAAATCAAGACAAACCAAGGCCCAAGATACCAAATTGATCCAAGAAATTAGTAAAGAAAAATCAAGAAAAGACAAATTAGGTTGGGAACCAATGGGTTGACCAACCAATTTGTCTTTTCTTGATTATTCTCTCCTTTTGGCTAGGTTTGATCCAATGGTTCACATCAACTCCGTTGGGCTATAAATAGGGGTGAAAGTGAGTGTTTTGAGTGTGAAATATTTTGTAAAACTCCATTTGGAGAGGAGGGTCACTCTTAATTGAGAAGACCTTCCAAAATTGTAACTTTGTTACACAATAAATGAAATGTTTCACCCCTTCAATTTCCTTTCTCTCCTTCTAATCCAAGGACCAAAAGGAGGATTAGATTAAGATCAGGAGTTGTTGGTTTCTATTTTATTTCTTTTTCATTTTCTTCTTTATTTTCTTGTTTGTAGAGTAGATTTACTTTCATGCAATTTACTTTCTTGCAATTTACTTTCATGCAATTTAATTCCTTGCAATTTACTTTCATGCAATGTATTTAATTCTTGTATTTACTTTCTAGATTAGATTTTCCTTTTCTTTAATTCACCTTGAGGCTAGAACCCTCTAGGGAATTACCCTTTTCTAAGTGTGGAGCCAATATTTGTGGGATCCCTAGAGATTGTTTGAAACTAGCTAACAAATCCAACTCATTCTCATGAGATTGAGATAAGCTAAGTGGATCTACTCTAGATTCCTCATATCTTTAATTAATCCTCCATACTTTACATTCTTGATTTTGCACTTATCCTTGTTTTTCATTTGTTTGTTATTTTCCTTTATTCTCCTCTCTTGATTTCATTGATTTTTATTTCTCTCTCAATCTCATATTCCCTCCATGTGCATATAATCTCAAACCTAGTTTTGTTATTATGTGCATATAACCACAACCACATTCTCAACTTTATTTTCTCCTCTTTTGCACATAATCCACATCCACTCTCTTTTATCTCTCCACATCCACTTTCACCATTCTCTCACTTTCATTTTATTTGTACATAAACTCCTAATTGTCGCGCATAATTTGAGAACCAAAACTTGAGCAAAACTCCTCCTACTTTCCCGTTCCTCGTGGGATCGATAATCTTATATACTATAACTTGATAAAGGTTGTATACTTGCAACTAAGGTAATCACTCAAAATTACCCATCAAGTTTTGGCTGCGTTCTTGAGCGGTGCATAAGTAGGATTTTCATTAAGTTTGGTTTTTATTTTGTGTGTTTTCTTTTGTGTAGGAACTTGGAGCTTGAAGATCAAGAGTTGAAGATTCAAGATTGAGGAATTGCCTCCAACGAGGCTTTGCATTGCTTTAGTGGGTAACTTCTCCATCTAGTATTTTCAATTCCACCCTTTAGATAGTTCATATACATTAGAGACAATTAGGATAAAAAAATAAAAATAAAAAATAAAAGGTTTTTTTTTCCCCTTGTCGACCCTAATAAACTTCATTTTTTTTATTGTCGACCATAATAAAAAAATAAAAAGATTTTTGTTTTTTTTTTTGCATCCTTTTTAGTTGCTTTTAATTTCTAGGGTTGCATTTCATATAATAGTAGGAATTCACCAAGTGATTTGAGCATCTTGATTTGGCACACACTTGAAAATATCTTAAGGGCAAAACCCATTAATCAAGATAAGGTAAGGATTTCATCACCCTTTCCTTAGCCCAAAATCACTAATTCCTCATTACACATACCAAGCCTTTTAAAATTGATTAGGCGTTAGCCCCTAAGGATTCGAGCTCATTAAGGAACAATAATTTCTTAAGTGAACCGGTCCAAGTTTATTTGGATTAATTGGTGTCTAAGGCAAGGTTTAGGGGTTATGCAAGGCCCGAAGGAAAGAGGTACTTAATTGATCTTTGATCTCCTCTAGTACTATCCTTACGGCTAATTACCCAAGTAAACTTTGATCTTTTCACTAAGGGAATTTTTGGTTAGAGTCGGTCTAAGTCAAGTTTAGGCTTAACCCTAGAGTTAGGTGATTGAAAAGTGATTGCTTTGATTTATTTTTAGTTAGCTTTTCCTTATTTTTTTTTCTTTCTCTCATCATCTTCTTAACTTTTTCTCTTATCCTTTTTCATAAAAATTAAAAAAATTATTTTGATTTTGGTGTATGCAAACTTGGGTTAGGGATAATACCAATCGCTTAATTGCTTTTGATTCATCTCTTGAACCAAACGAAATGGCTAATACCAACTCACCTGTTCTTCAAGATGTTTGTTACCCCACTAGAAATGCAATCCCTCTTGCATAAAACTCCCCGAGGAAAATGGAACCAATTTTGAACTTCGACCGCATTTCATAAACATGCTTCCCAAATTCTTAGAGTCGAAACCAAGACGATACATCTTTATCTCGAATTTGAAGAAGTTTGCCTCATGATTAAGATGAGGGACTTAATCAAGATGCGATCAAACTCCGATTTATTCCATTTGCCCTAAGGACAAAGCCAAAAATGGTCAGATAGCTTGCCCACGATTCCATCTCAACCTCGTGAATTTGTAAAAGTTTTTCTCAAAAAATTCTTTCCTATCCACAAAACGGTCAAGCTTAGAAACAAGATTCAAAATTTTAAAATTGTCCCGTGAGAACCTTTTTGGAAGTATTTTGACAAATTCAAAGATCTTCTTATCCAATGTCCTCACCATGGTCTTGAAAAGTGGCGATTATGCCAAATCATTTATGAAGGATTGGACTATTCTTCAAAAACTTCCTTAGAGTCAATGTGTCAAGGGGATTTCATGAAGAAAAAGCGCGTGACTTGGGACTTTTAGAGAATTTATCAGAAAACTATGCGATTAGGGAACAACTGTGATTCATCGATTACCCAATCCATTCTAGAGGTCCTTCCTTAGAGTCAAACATAGCCTCTGAAGCTAAGATGGCTACAATTCACCTTGAGTTAGAAACTTTAGAAACCAAAGAGCGAGCTCGGCTCAAATCAATCAAGTTTACGCCTCGGGTTGTCATACTGTCTTTCTACGACCCATGCTTGAGCAATGTCCACTTAGGAAATACTCAATCTCTAGAAACGGATGAATCTTTGCATTCGACATCCGATTAATGATCCATTTTCTCCAACCTATAATCCGGGTTGGAGAAATCATCCAATTTTGCATGGAATCGGGGTAATTTCTGAAATCAAATTTTCACTCCTCTTCAAACCAACAATTCCCTAGAACAGGCAGTTTCTTCGATTCTCAAACCAATTTTCCACAACCAAATCGGCCATTTCCAAATCAGTTTCCTCATCATCAACCTACAAATCATATTCCTTCAAATGTTGAAAGCGTCTTAATGTTTTGGAAAGGGGTTTGGAAGCCTTGATTAAAACCTCTACACGGACCACGAACTTGTTGACTCAAACATCTAACACGATGAACTCCTTTATGCAATCACGGGACAAATTCTCAACTCCAACACTCAAGCCATAGCTAGATTAGAAACCCGGCTTGGTCAACTAGCTAGCTATAAGTGAGAGAGAGAAAGGATCATTTCGAGTCAACCCGTGACCAATCCAAAGCAGCGGGGTCAAGTTCAACTTTCAAGATCAAGTGAATGCAATCCATTCACAACAATCGAGAAACCGGGTTACTAATCAAGTCCTTGAGCGAGAATTACGTTGAATACATGCATCTTGAAGCCAACATTTGAAGAACCCTTTATCAATGAACTTAGATTTTTGGAAAATAGAAAACAACAAGATTTTATTTTTGATGAAATTTTTGTTAATAACGAATCTAAGTTCAAAAGCATACAACCATTAATACCTACCTTCCATTGCTTGCGAACATCACTAAAACCCTGAAATTTTGGAATTTAAGCACATCGTGATTATATCATTTTGAAATTCTTTAAATTTAGGGTAGAATTTTCAACAATAAGGTAGGATTTAATGTAGAATGTGAGCTTCTCATGTTTCATCTTTTATTCTACATTTTTATTTTTGTCTCATAATAATAAAAGAATTTATTCTTCTCTCATGTGAGAGTTTCTTGTTCTTTTCAAAAAAAAAAAACATATGAAAAAAAAGAGAGAATAAATTTTTGACTTCACCTTCTCATACCAAAGGTAATTACAGAATTTTTGTCATTGTTCGAAGTCGACCGAACAAATGTAAGTGCTTCCATTCTTATCTGTTTTTACTTTGTGCATAATAGAATTTGCATTGAGGACAATGCAAAATTTAGGTGTGGGGGTGGGAATTAGTCATTTTTATCTTTATCTTAGTTATTTTTTCTTTTTCTTACCATTCTTTTATGTCATTTTTTTTCCTTCTTTTCATCATAAAAAAAATAGTCACTTGCCAACTTAATAGAGTTGATTAATAATTGATCAAGTTGATAGAATTTAAGTCTTCTAATCCTTAGTTAGTTCTATACTCAAGTTTACCTTTTATGACAACTCCAAATAAATTTCTTAAGAATGATTTTCAAGTAGTATACTTTACTTAAGTTTTAACTTAGATTTTTAATTAAAGTAATGGAATTTTTGCATGCCTAACTTAGAGTTGAAAATAATTTTTCAAGTTGTCTTGATCCAAATATTGTTCAGAATATATATACATATACACATATATATATTATACTAACTTAATAAAAAGAAGAAAAAAAAATTCTCTTAAAATCATTGGTGGTTCTATTTTACTAAACCTAAGTTGGTGAGTAATTAAGCCCGAGGAGTATTTCTATGCTTAATGACCTAAGCCCAATTGGGTTGGGATTCATTGGCCCAAAACTCGCTAAATGGTCACTTAGAAAGCCCGATTAAAAAGAACAAAACCACCAAGGAATAATAAAAAAAAAATTTCATACTAATCATGTTTTTATATATAGTTATATTTGTATATGTTCTTGAAAAATTAAATGGATTTAAAGACTTGAAGTTTGTTTAAAACAAAGAGTTAGCATGTTCTTTTCAAAACTTTCAAATTAAAATTTTTGAGTTAAACTTGGTTTTGTATAACTATAATGAAAGGATTTTCTTAAGAAAATTACATTGGAGTTATGATAAAAGCGTTTTCTTGAGTATTAACCAACTTCAATTGGAATGTTTGAAGATATCAAATGAATTAATTATTTTATTAACTTCTTTAAATTGGCAAGTTGACTGAATTTTGTGGGTATATTCATTGCAAACCCTCAGAGACTACAACTCGTCCACTAGGGTAACCTAGGGTTTAAAGGCTTGTTGTATGTGCTAAATACAACCGCGATTCTCTGAAAGTGAGTTAGGTTTTCTTTTTATTTTCTTTGCTAGAGGACTAGCAAAAGTTTAGGTGTGGGGGTATTTGATTATCACATTTTAATTACATTTTATACCCTTATTACCTATGTTATATGAATAACGATATTACTAATAATCATTTTTATCTTATTTTGCGGGCTAATAAAGAAATAATGAATAAAAGCCCAAATGACTCAAATTCTCTAATTTCTACCAATATTTGAAGCCCAAATCAAGACAAACCAAGGCCCAAGATACCAAATTGATCCAAGAGAAATTCGTGAAGAAAAATCAAGAAAAGACAAATTAGGTTGGGAACCAATCGGTTGACCAACCAGTTGGCCAACCGGTTATTAACCGATCGCCAACCGACGGTTCCCAACAGATTCAGATTAATGGTGGATTTCTCTCCTTTTGGCTAGGTTTGATCCAATGGTTCACATCAACTCCGTTGGGCTATAAATAGGGGTGAAGGTGAGTGTTTTGAGTGTGAAATATTTTATAAAACTCCATTTGGAGAGGAGGGTCACTCTTAATTGAGAAGACCTTCCAAAATTGTAACTTTGTTACACAATAAATGAAATGTTTCACCCCTTCAATTTCCTTTCTCTTCTTCTAATCCAAGGACCAAAGGAGGATTAGATTAAGATCGAGTTGTTGGTTTCTATTTTATTTCTTTTTCATTTTCTTCTTTATTTTCTTGTTTGTAGAGTAGATTTACTTTCATGCAATTTACTTTCTTGCAATTTACTTTCATGCAATTTAATTCCTTGCAATTTACTTTCATGCAATGTATTTAATTCTTGTATTTACTTTCTAGATTAGATTTTCCTTTTCTTTAATTCACCTTGAGGCTAGAACCCTCTAGGAATTACCCTTTTCTAAGTGTGGAGCCAATATTTGTGGGATCCTAGAGATTGTTTGAAACTAGCTAACAAATCCAACTCATTCTCATGAGATTGAGATAAGCTAAGTGGATCTACTCTAGATTCCTCATATCTTTAATTAATCCTCCATACTTTACATTCTTGATTTTGCACTTATCCTTGTTTTTCATTTGTTTGTTATTTTCCTTTATTCTCCTCTCTTGATTTCATTGATTTTATTTCTCTCTCAATCTCATATTCCCTCCATGTGCATATAATCTCAAACCTAGTTTTGTTATTATGTGCATATAACCACAACCACATTCTCAACTTTATTTTCTCCTCTTTTGCACATAATCCACATCCACTCTCTTTTATCTCTCCACATCCACTTTCACCATTCTCTCACTTTCATTTTATTTGTACATAAACTCCTAATTGTCGCGCATAATTTGAGAACCAAAACTTGAGCAAAACTCCTCCTACTTTCCCGTTCCTCGTGGGATCGATAATCTTATATACTATAACTTGATAAAGGTTGTATACTTGCAACTAAGGTAATCACTCAAAATTACCCATCAACATGCCACAACAACTTGTCGATAGATGTGCTCGAAGCAATGGGGACAACACCATCTATAACATGGAAGGACTTGAAAGTTCGTGGAGAGCAAGCTGAAAGGTTCCTTAAGAGGAAGAAAGCGAGAAAAGAGCCCGGCCGGCAACAAACACGAACAAACGAATTTTGTGCCACGTGGCGGTAAAGGCGCCGACAAAGTCTGTAGCGCCAATCAAACCTTGGCTGCAGCCACAGGCCCGATGCATGGCGTGCACCACGGCAATCGCAGCCTCAATGGCGCCAACCACCAAAATCGAAGCCTTCCAGTTGAGATTTCCCAAGACTTACTCGTTTAAAGGCGAGGAGGTTCGAGTATCTTTAAATACCTTACGGAGAACAATAAGATCCGGTTGCCCCAATTGTGAACCAAGAGGAGGCAAAGAAGGTTACAGATCCTAAGTCTTGCGCTTACCATAGGGCGTACATCATCTAAAGTTACGCTACCATCTCAAGGACAAGATTCAAGCATTGATCGATGTTGGAGTCATTACTCCAAAACCCTCTAAAGAGAAGAAGGTGGGGCAAATCACGGTCTCTATAAGCTTGGATCAGTTCCTTTGGATTGGTTTCAACCGACCCCAATTGTGAAGGTAGGAATGAAGATGGTGAATGAAGATCCTCACGAGACAGCGTGAGAAGGGGCTCGTGCGCACCTGCGGCAAATGGAGAGATCCTTTGGGTCCACCACGACTTCTTTGGAGGGCGATCGATGGGCTACATCCTCGGCCAAAAGAAGTCCAAGGGAAAAGGCAAACTATGCCATCTTTGCCCGGCAATTCGAGAAAAGACGATGAACAAGTGGCGACTTTCGGTTTTACGAAGGAGAGCATGAAGTCTTGGCCACAAGGAGTGGACACGAATCTGGCTACAAATATCCGAGACTCCAGATCCAAACGCAACGACATCGGCGAACCGAGGGTGGCCACGAATCCTCTCACTCGTGCAAAGAAAGGGCAACAGCAGACGACCGCCAAAGAAAAGCAGCTGAAGTAAAGGAAACAACCTCAAGTCCGTGAAGCTCAACTCCGGCAGCTCCGATTCAATCGCCCGATTGTGAGGGATAGACCGAACATCGAGCTCTCCATACCGCTTTGACGCCATGGCTCGCTTGGCAAACATCCGGCGGGATAACTCTCTGAGTTGCTCCGATTGTCAAAGGAAACCCGAAGCTCTACAAGAAGCTCGGTCGACTCGAGGTGTTTCTCACTCAAATCAAGCCGATCATAGAAGAATCGCCGGTGCAACTTGGCAACCGAGCACTTTTCTGCATCGCTACGAAGGAGGATATGCACGAAGAATTCAAGCATGATAGGCCATTGTACTTCACGGGGTATATCGGCTCGGTGAAGTTAGCAGGATCCAAGTCGATCCGGGTTCATTGTCGACATCATGCCCTAGCCTCATGTATCACCTTGGAATCCCCGCCAAGAAGTTGGCATGAATAGGCACAATGATCTATGGATTTAACACCGGTGGGTCTCGCCCACTTGGTAAAATCGGATAAAGTGCCAAATGGGGACTTAAAGTCGAAGTCACTGCTATGTGATTGTGAGAGACTTCCTATAACTTATTGTTGGGTCGACCTTGGATCCACAATAGCGTTATAGTCCCATCTACTCTTCATCGGTGTCTCAAATATGTAGACACGAATAATGAGTCAAGGCGGTGGTCGCGGACAAGCGGCCGTTTAAGGGGATGGAGAATTATTTCACCGATTCTCTCCTCTACGGTAATGAGTCGGCGAATTATCGGCCCAAGGCACGGACGGCGGTGAAGAAGGCGTACGAAGCGGGCTTGATTATAGTGGTGGTTTTGTTTTAAGCGACATTGTACCTTGTAATCAATCTTGGCGATGAAGAATCGTCGGATGAACATTGTAATTGGCAAATTGCCGATGAATCAATAAATGGCGATTTAGAGTACCCTTTGTCTTTGAATGATGTAATGACAGGTTTATACAACGATCGAGTTGCACTTACCAACTTCGGTCATCTTGCTTTACACAAAAGCGGTTCCAAGACTCGCCGGGACAACACTTTCGTCATCCCACGAAGATCAAGTAATGAAAAGACTTGGTTTACGGAAAAGGAGAGGCAGTTCCAATGCCGAATCATTTCTTAGAAGAAGATCAAGATGACAATGGACCTATCCTCCACACATTCAGATATAGTCCAGAAACACTGGGTATCATGAAGAAGTGGGGGTACGAATTGACACGAGGGGAAGGTCTATGTTTCGGACGAGGCCCTCGAACCCCTCCTAAAGCGGCATATGTCCCAAGAGGGAAGCCGGATAACTACTATGCATTTAGAAGGGGATTGGGATATGAATCCTCCTCAGAAGATGAATGCTCATGGCTGATTGATAATAATCCACCCGAGGGAGACGGACATTCGTCTGATTCTTCGGCTTGGAATTCTGACACCAGCCTCGGAGAAGCTTTCAAGGTTTTGATGTCGAATATGACTACGGTCGATCCTGTTACTATTGAGGATGATGAAGATATGCCAACATGGGAAGACCCATGGATCCATCAACTCAAAGAGCAATTTGGGGATAGATTCGAACAAAGAGAACCCGCCACTAAGGACGAGATAGTCCAGGTTAATATGGGTGATGAAGAGCATCCTAAGCTCATAAACATCAGTAATAGTCTTCCCTCAGAAGAGAAGGAAGAATTGATCACCCTAATCAGGGAGTATATCGATGTATTTGCCTGGAGCTACGAGGACATGCCCGGACTCGACCCTAATGTGGCGACTCATCACCTCAACATCAAGGTGGATGTCAAACCTGTCAAACAATCACAAAGATGGTTTCGTCCACAAATCTTACAGGCAATCGTAGACGAAGTAAAGAAACTCATAGAATCGGGATTCATTGAGGAAATTCAACATCCGGACTGGGTGGCGAATATAGTCCCGGTCATGAAGAAGAATGGTTCGATTAGGATGCGGTTTCGATCACGAGACCGAACGCTGTCTCGAAGATGACTTTTCTCTTCCAATCAGCGATGTCATAGTCGACAACACGGTGGATTTGAAAGAATGTCATTCATGGATGGTTTCGGGTTACAATCGGATCAAAATGCACCCGATGACGCCAAGCACACAATGCCGAACGCTTCCATCGGTATATATTGCTACGGTCATGCCATTCGCCTCAAAATGCCGGGCGCCACGCACTGCCGAAATGATGACGAAAATTTTCGGGACCATCTCAGGAAAGCGGTCGAATGCTACGTCGGCGACTTAGTCGTAAAAGCCATGATAAAGAAGATCACATCAAAGATCTTAGAGCGGTATTGAGCTCATGCGAACTCATCGACTAAAGATGAACCCGCCAAATCCTTCCTTGGGATGTCTAGTGGCAAGTTCACCGGCCGTCGTCACCGACAAAGGAATCCACGTCGATCCTGACAAAGTGAAGGCAATTCAAGAGTTGCAACCTCAGAAATCTGAGAGAACTCAAGGGGTTACAAGGGCGATTGGCGTACATCCGACGGTTCATATCGAACCTATCTGGGAAGTGCCAACCGTTCTCTAAGTTGAATAAGAAGGGCGTGTCCTTTATTTGGGACGATGCTTGTCAGAAAGCGTTTGAAGAGATCAAATCGTATCTCGCTAAACCTCCTGTTCTTGTTGCACCGCGTCGGAAAATAGTTTCGATCTACGCCAAGGCAACGGATCACTCGTTAAGCGCTTACCAGCGGGGGCGGCAGCGGCCCGATCGCGAGCGAGCGTGTGTTACTTAAGCCGAACATTAGTGGCGAGTCTCGATACCCAATGGTCGGCGGTGCCTTGCATTAGTGTTCGCGATTGAGAAAATGCGGCACTATTTAGTGGACGGGCGATTTATGTTATCTCTAACGTAAATCCGGTCCGAATATTTATGACCCAGCCGGCCTCAATGAGTTGGCGTTTGGCGAAATGGGCCTTGCTCTTGTCCCAATATGACTTGCACTTCAAACAACAAAAGTCGGTCAAAGGACAAGCCATTTGCGATCTCTGGTCGCCAACCCGACAACGGACGCAGCTTGAGCTATATGATGATCTTCGGATGAAGTTCGAAGTCAACACTACATCGCACCAACAAATATGGCGATTGTATTTTGACGGAGCTTCGTGCCACTAATGTGGCGAAATACCGGATGTTCTAAAATCTCCTCTCGAGTCGGAGTTGTCTTGATTTCCGGAAATCATGTCATGCCCGTGCTTATTCACTCACGAACCTTGTTCCAATAGCGTAGCCGAATACAGCGTTACTTATCGGACTTAGCCGCCAAGGTGGGGTCGAGTATCTCAAGCATACGGCGATTCACAACCGATAGTCAGGCAGATCCGTGGAGACTATGAAGTTAGAAATCCCGATCTGGTCCCCTATCATCAGGTGGCCATTGAAATGGCAGACTCGTTCGAAGAATTCTTCATTGAGTATATCCCGCGCCTTGAGCGGCTACGCGGATGCATTGGCGCGTGCGGTGTCGTTGGCACAACCTTCCAAGACCGAGCAACTAGTTACGGTCAGGACTCATCAACTTTTCGTACCAGGATATAATGAGGTACAAGAAGATGAAGGGGTAATTACCAAAGAGGTACATGCAACCCAAACCAAATTGGAGCCCCGAGATTGGCGCTTTTCTATCATCGACTACGTCTTGCATGGTATTCTTCCACAAGACGTGAGGGAGAGAGAGTCAATCCGGCGAAGAGCTCCCAGATTCTTTTACAACACAGAGACCCAGATGTTATATCGCCGGGGGTATGACGGTCTTTTACTCCGATGCCTCTCAAACAAGGAGGCAGAAGAGGTCCTTCGGGAAGCACACGAAGGTGAATGTGGAGCACACTAGCCTGGTCCCAAACTCTACGATCGAATTAGGAGAATGGGTTACTTTTGGCCAACAATGATTAATGGCCTTGATCGAATACATTTCGGAAATGCAGCGTGTCAAATTCACGAAATTATATGCATCGACCTCGAGGCGGTTGCATCCTTGACCACATCGGCCATTGAGACATGGGGAATGGGCGTTATAGGTCCCATTTTTCCTCCGTCAGTTAAAGGAGATCGGTTTATTCTAGCGATCACCGACTACTTCTCCAAGTGGGCTGAAGCAATCCCGCTAAAAGAAGTCAAGGCGAGTACCGTCGTTAAATTTATCAAACACCATGTCATCTACCGGCACGGTGTCCCAAGACGGATCGTGCATGATAACGGTCCCCAATTCATCAGCAATTCCTTCATCAGGTTTTGCGAAAAATTCAAGATACAAGGCGTCTGGTCGGCGGCCTATAATCCGTACGCAAATGGATTGGTGAGGCGTTCAATAAAACAATCATCAAAATTTTGCCGAAGCTTGTAAAGAATAACAAAGCGAGGCGGGACGATAAACTCGAGAAGCACTCGGGCATATCGCTGCAACCATATGCATGGCTAGGCGACCCGTATTCCACGGTTTCACGGGTGTGAAGCGATTCTCGTTGAAAATCGATTCCGTCGCCGCAGCCCTTTCAGCGAGATGGCGACGAAGCGACATCAAAAGCGTCTCGAAGAGCTTGAGATGTTAGATGAGAAGCGCACGGAGGCTCAACAATGCATTGAGTTCTATCAAGCTAGAATGTCGAGGGCTTTCAACAAGAAAGTTCGACAGAGAACCTTTAAGGAGGGAGATCGTCCTCGGCTAGGCGGCCGATAATTCTCAACTCCAAGAAGAAAGGTAAATTCGAACCCAAATGGGAAGGACCATTTATAATAGATACGGTCTATTCAAACGGTGCATATCGCCTCATCACCTGAGAATGGCGGCCGTGATTAATGCCAATAAACGGGAAGTTTCTGAAAAAGTATTATCCTTAGTACATTCAGGATAACCCGTTTTGATGGGAAGTTCCTCAGAGAATATCTCACTCATTTTCATGAGGATAACCCTAAGTTATTGTGCATTCCTCCAAGATTCTCTCACCGATCAAATTTATTGACGGTGGGCCCACTAAAAATCTCCCTGGTCCAACCACCAGCAAAATCCCCTCTCGATTCTTTCCACGAACAAGAGGTCCACTTTCAAATTCAGTTGCAATCCTATAAAGCGGCTATCACCCTTTCAAGAGTTTCAGTGGAGACCCGCTCTTAGTTTCTCATTGGGAAATAGAATACATTCTTTCTTTCCCACATTTCACTGGAGATAGAATACATTCTTCCTCCGTCGGTTAAAGGAGATCGGTTTATTCTAGCGATCACCGACTACTTCTCAAGTGGGTCAAGCAATCCCGCTAAAAGAAGTCAAGGCGAGTACCGTCGTTAAATTTATCAAACACCATGTCATCTACCGGCACGGTGTCCCAAGACGGATCGTGCATGATAACGGTCCCCAATTCATCAGCAATTCCTTCATCAGGTTTTGCGAAAAATTCAAGATACAAGACGTCTCGTCGACAGCCTATAATCCAGCTGCAAATGGATTAGCTGAGGCGTTCAATAAAACAATCATTAAAATTCTGTCGAAGCTTGTAAAGAATAACAAGCGAGACTGGGACGATAAACTCGGAGAAGCACTCTGAGCATATCGCACAACCATACGCGCGCTAACCGGGCGACCCGTATTCCACGGTTTCACGGGTGTGAAGCGCTTCTCCGTTGAAAATCGATTCCGTCGCCGCGCCCTGCTTTCCAGAGAGCGGCCGAAAAGAAGCGACATCAAAAGCGTCTCGAAGAGCTTGAGATGTTAGATGAGAAGCGCACGGAGGCTCAACAATGCATTGAGTTCTATCAAGCTAGAATGTCGAGGGCTTTCAACAAGAAAGTTCGACAGAGAACCTTTAAGGAGGGAGATTCGCCCCGCCGCTAGACGGCCGATAATTCTCAACTCCAAGAAGAAAGGTAAATTGAACCCAAATGGGAAGGACCATTTATAATAGATACGGTCTATTCAAGCGGTGCATATCGCCTCATCACCTGAGAATGGCGGCCGTGATTAATGCCAATAAGCGGAAGTTTACGAAAAGTATTATCCTTAGTACATTGGGATAACCCGTTTTGATGGGAAGTTCCTCAGAGAATATCTCACTCATTTTCATGAGGATAACCCTAAGTTATTGTGCATTCCTCCAAGATTCTCTCACCGATCAAATTTATTGACGGTGGGCCCACTAAAAATCTCCCTGGTCCAACCACCAGCAAAATCCCCTCTCGATTCTTTCCACGAACAAGAGGTCCACTTTCAAATTCTGGTTAGCAATCCTATAAAAGCGAAAGCTATCCGCACCCTTTCAAGAGTTTCAGAGTGGAGACCCCGCTCTTAGTTTCTCATTGGGAAATAGAATACATTCTTTCTTTCCCACATTTCACCTGGAGATAGAATACATTCTTCCTCTCCAGAAGCAAGAGATAGAATACATTCTTCCTCTCTTGTCTTAGATTCTCAGAGTGGAGATCTCACTCTTAGTTTCATCTTTCAAGATTCTCAAAATGGAGATCCCATTTTAGTCTCTTTCCTTTGGAAGCAGGGACAAAATCCTTCCTTTCCAACACCCGGAGATAGGAGACAAGATCCTCCTTCCTCTCCACTAGCAAGAGATAGGATACAAAACCTTCCTCTCTTGTTCATCCCTTACCCGAAGATAGGAGACAAGATCCTCCTTCCTCTCCACTGGCAAGAGATAGGATACAAAACCTTCCTCTCTTGTTCATCCTTTACCCGGAGATAGGAGACAAGATCCTCCTTCCTCTCCACCTTCGGGAAATAGAATACATTCTTCCTTTCCCACCTCAATCAATCTTAATCCGGTTCAGTCATTCTCCGGACAAAAGAAGACACCAAGATTCATCTTGGGGCATTTTATCCCGAAGCCTAAGAAGGGATAAAGCCAACGCCTCACCGCAGCGTTGCGGTTTAGTCTTTTAGATTGAAGAAGACACCAGAGTTTGATTTTGGGGTATTTTATCCCAAGCCTAAGAAGGGATAAAGCCAACGCTTCACACGCTGCTGTCGGTTTAGTCTTTTTCCATTGAAGAAGACACCGAGTTTGATTCGGGTATTTTATCCGAAGCCTAAGAAGGGATAAAGCCAACGCCACACGCTGCTGTCGGTTTAGTCTTTTTCCGATTGAAGAAGACACCGAGTTTGATTCGGGTATTTTATCCCGGCCTAAGAAGGGATAAAGCCAACGCCACACGCTGCTGTCGGTTTAGTCTTTTTCCGATTGAAGAAGACACCAAGATTCATCTTGGGGCATTTTATCCTGAAGCCTAAGAAGGGATTAAGCCAACGCCTCACACGCGTTGCCGGTTAGTCTTCCCGTGAAAAAAGACGAAGCCTACGTATTCAACATCGTAGCATTAAGTCTAAGAGAGTCTCATTCTTTTAGCACAACGTCACGTGCGGAGCGGATCCAGATAATCCGCACGCTAGCCCAACTCAAACGGTAGTTGGTAAAGGCTAATCAAATCCGTTGAGGGCTGGGGGTCGGCCAATAACCCTAAAGACGACGCCTAACACGCGTTGCCGGTTTAGTCTTTTTCCGATTGAAGAAGACACCAGAGTTTGATTCTGGGGTATTTTATCCCGAAGCCTAAGAAGGGATAAAGCCAACGCCTCACCGCAGCGTTGCGGTTTAGTCTTTTTCCGATTGAAGAAGACACGAGTTTGATTACGGGGTATTTCATCCGAAGCCTAAGAAGGGATAAAGCCAGCGCCTCACCGCAGCGTTGCGGTTTAGTCTTTTCGATTGAAGAAGACACGAGTTTGATTCTAGGGTATTTTATCCGAAGCCTAAGAAGGGATAAAGCCAGCGCCTCACCGCAGCGTTGCGGTTTAGTCTTTTCGATTGAAGAAGACACCGAGTTTGATTCTAGGGTATTTTATCCCGAAGCCTAAGAAGGGATAAAGCCAGCGCCTCACCGCAGCGTTGCGGTTAGTCTTCCCGTGAAAAAGACGAAGCCTACGTATTCAACATCGTAGCATTAAGTCTAAGAGAGTCTCATTCTTTTAGCACAACGTCATGTGCGGAACGGATCCAGATAATCCGCACACTAGCCCAACTCAAACGGTAGTTGGTAAAGGCTAATCAAATCCGTTGACGGCTGAGGGTTTGCCAAAAATCCTATAGGTATTATGGTTAATTATTTCTGACGAAATAAAAGAATCATAATAAAGAAAAAAAAAAGGACATATTTGATTAAAGGATGAGATTACAAATCCTTAAACATCAAATTTATGGGAACGAATTTGTGAAAGTTTGCTGAAGTCCCGCTTGAAGCTCCTATTCGAGCTCTACTATCCTCACTTCTCTAGCCGTGACACAAGAACCAAAATGTCCCGGAAGATGAAGCTTCGTGACAGCGATCTCGAATGATGCACCTGGTCTCACGCTTAAATTTCGAGTCCAAGATAACGCAAGCATCCCCGCCAAGCCGGCCGCCTCAAAATCTTGTAGACTTTGGAGCTTAACCTCCAAATGGTCGAAATCATCGGCAATGGCACAGGCGGACTCAATCTTCGGATATTCTCCCATGTCGCCGATCCTACTCCAATCAGAACACGAGTATAAACTAGTTCCTAATTCTTAACGAAGTTCCCGGAGAATATTACCATATTCTTAAGGATAACTTCGATCGTCGCGGATTGCATTGACGCTAATCAGCGTCGCATGGCGCTACTCCAAATAGGATTACGGTATAAACTAGTTCCTAATTCTTAACGAAGTTCCCGGAGAATATTACCATATTCTTAAGGATAACTTCGATCGTCGCGGATTGCATTGGCGCTAATCAGCGTCGCATGGCGCTACTCCAAATAGGATTACGAGTATAAACTAGTTCCTAATTCTTAACGAAGTTCCCGGAGAATATTACCATATTCTTAAGGATAACTTCGATCGTCGCGGATTGCATTGACGCTAATCAGCGTCGCATGGCGCTACTCCAAATAGGATTACGGTATAAACTAGTTCCTAATTCTTAACGAAGTTCCCGGAGAATATTACCATATTCTTAAGGATAACTTCGATCGTCGCGGATTGCATTGACGCTAATCAGCGTCGCATGGCGCTACTCCAAATAGGATTACGGTATAAACTAGTTCCTAATTCTTAACGAAGTTCCCGGAGAATATTACCATATTCTTAAGGATAACTTCGATCGTCGCGGATTGCATTGGCGCTAATCAGCGTCGCATGGCGCTACTCCAAATAGGATTACAGTATAAACTGTTTCCTAATTTGTCGAGAGTTCGGAAGAATATTTTCATAAAAAATATTCTTAGGGATAACTCGATCGTGCGGATTGCATTGACGCTAATCAACGCGTCGCATGACGCTACTCCAAATAGGATTACGAGTATAAACTAGTTCCTAATTCTTAACGAGAAGTTCCTGGAGAATATTACCATATTCTTAAGGATAACTCGATAAACCTCAATTTTCTCCCACTGTGGAACCTCAAAGAGGGATAAATTGATGAATTCTGACAAGGCTTATGTTGGCGCCGGACAGCGCGTTCTACCTTGAAAGAATTCCTCTCACCGTATCAATGCCGATTCATGCGTCGCCGCCAGAAGGCCCATCGGTCAACAGTTTAGAATTGGAATAAGTCCCAAGAAAAATTCCTCCCACTGAGGATAATTGTGCTCCAACAAGGAGTAATACAGTAGCGACGCCAACCAACGCGTCGTCGCCGAAGGATTCACCGATCAACGGTTCGGATCCACGCAAGATCGCACGCCGGTCAACGCGTTGCACTCGCCGATTGAAGGCTAAAATCCATGTAGTTCGACGCCAATTAACGCGTCGCAGTGAAGGATTCCCCGATCAACGGAGGAATCCCGATGGTCAAATGGATGACAATTCACCAACACGAGTCGACAGTAAGGGAGCTTAATTAGCTACAGTTTGAAATTCCAACAACGGTCAAGCAATAAATGCAGCACCGTAACACCCCTGGGTATCCTACAAAGCACTGGAGAACCTGAGAGGATTGGAGGAATTAAATACTGGAGCCAATCTCAAAAGAAATTCATCGACTTCTGGTCAAGATTTCGACAACGGTCAGACAAAAAATGCAGTACCGTAACACCTTCAGCAACCCTACAAAGCACTGGAAAGACTGAAGGGAATGGAGAGATCAAACGCCAGGGTCATTCACAAGTCCTATCACGCTAATTAAAGAGTGAAGGGCTCATCATGTCCAAAGCATCCCAGACTCATCAAGAATCGAGACTGAGACGCTTTGGAGGGGTATCATGGCGATAAAATTGCTTATCGGTGCGAGCGAGACTTCGTGGCGGTGGGTTGATAACCAACGATCCATTCGACAAACCGATGCCGCAAAGCGGTGAAGCAAGTCGTGACGCATGTGAGTCGGTACGTGTTATGGAATGAATCCAACAAGCAAAGCTTCGTGAGATCGTCGGATTGAGCGTCAACGAATCGGTTTGAACAACGACCGATCGTCACTTGAACCGTTGGCGGGATGAAACCAATCAAGTGAATCGAGTTCGGACTTATGGCGACAATGACAAGATCGAGACAAAATGTCGCGAAAAGTCCGAAAAACCAACCAAACGAGGCCAAACGGCGTTCGTAAAACCCGACACCTTTGGTGTCGTTAAAGACCGACACCATTTGGTGTCCGGCCGGCCAAAGAACCCCCCCTCTCTCTCTATTTGCCTATAAATATGCTGAGGGGTCTTCATTTTCAAAGGTTGGATTTTCTGATATTTTTGAGAGAGCTCTCGCGAGATCTACGAGCCGCCGACGATAGTTCCGAAAGCACCCGCAGCACGAAGTTCGGCCGACGCCGATCTACGATCGCGAGGTAAGCAAATCCGGGTCAGGACTACAGATCACCCTTCGAGGATAGCGTTGTGATTTCTCCTAGTAGATCTCACCCGCTCCGGCGATCCCCTCCTTCGTGAGTGCGATCCCCGCAGGCGATCCTCTCCTTCGTGAGTGTGATCCCCTTAGGCGCTTCGTTTCCTTCGTGAAACGAGCCCCTCTACGTCTGTAGTTCCAGAACCCGGGTTTATACCAGGATCGGAATTGCGCGGTGGTCCACGGACGAATAAAAAGTCCCCGGCACAGGCGAAGAACCCACGCAAGTGAGGATCCCGTAAAATAGAGATCCTCGTGTTTGTTCAAAAGGATAAAAGTTGTAATTTTTTATTTTCATTGTAAGCCTTAAATAAAAGGCAAATTTTCTTTCTTTTGAATCTTATTGTAGGCCAACGAAGCTGTAAACAAATTCAACAGAGCAATGAATACAAAGTCTACTTTTCCCGCGAACATTGTACTATAATAATAATTAAAAAGTTGAAAAAGCTACAACATATATTATAGTAATAATTGTCAATATCTTACAGTCTAACCAAAAATTATTTAGTAGTAAATAAAATTCTCGTAAATAATTATCAATCAATAATAGTAATTTTAAAATACATAAATAGTATTTATATCCTCAAAATGCATAAATATATACTTCATAATTATGAAAATTTATCCCACGCTATTTTATCAAAATATCCACTTCACAAAATTGTTCCTATATATCCCACTAAAATATCCCCTTAGCAAAAAATTATTCTACTTTACAATTATCCCACTTCGCATGAAAATGTCACAATTTACTAACACCCCCATGAGAATCTCTACCAATTACTTTAGCCAGGAAGAAATTCATGAGAAGTGACCCTAAAGACGCATTAGCTATTGGAAATTCCGTGTTCTCATCTTTCATTATCTTATATATTTTGGCTATAATTAGGTTTTGAAAAGTAAGTGAGCAAAATTTTGAATTTAGTTCTTAATAGTTGATTTTCAAAAGTACGATAATATTTTAATTTTTAAATTAAATCATTAACTCTTTATTGAGATTCTCATCACGCTAAAGTAGTGATACTTAGGTTATCATATGTTATTGTTTTCTACTTTTAATTGATTTTTATTATCTTTTCATGAGCCAACTAATTGAACAACTCGTAAATGATAAGCTTTAGTAATTTGGGTGATGAAAATATGATTTGAATTCAATTTCTACATACCAGTACTTTTTTAAAAAATAGAGAGAATGACATCTTTAACCTTTTTTTAGTCAGCACAAAAGAGTTAATCCTTCATGTAGACTAGTAGTCCTTACTAAGCAATGAGTTCAAGCATATCTAATCATATATTCATGTTACACCTCGTTTGGTATGCGTGAATGGAGTCAAGTGCGATGGAATCAAGGTAGGAATTGAATGAAATTGATGTGGGAATGGAATGCTCATTCTCATTCTCATGTTTGAGTGTGATTAGAGAATTAAGTGAGAATATCTTTAAAAAGGGTATATCTAGAATTTATTTCATAATTTTTATTCTCACTTAAGTGGGAATATCAATTCCTTGATAACTCATTGGGAATAGCAATTCTCATGTTATTCCCACATTAAGTGGGAATTGAGGAGAAGTGGGAATGATATTTCTAGGATTAAAAAACACATCATGTTTGGTAAGCATGAATGAGAAGTTAGAATTGCATTCTATTCTCACTCATTCCCACATACCAAACGAGGTGTAATAGTTTTTACGATATGGAATGTATTTGCTAGACCAAAATTACACATCCAGCTGAATTATGCGAGATGCTCCTAAAAACCATTATTTGCATATACAAATTAAGAAAATTTCACAGAACCCACCTTGAAGTTTAGGCATTTTATAAAGAACTCTCTAAACTTTAGAAATTTCACTCAGCCATCCTTAAACTTTCCTGTAAGCATTCAATTCTAGGTCTAAGATTATGTATTCCTCACAAATACCATTAGATCTGATTGTGCATATGAAAACCACATGCATCCAAATGACCAAATGCTCTTGATGGAAGAATACTTTCATGTCCATTTTAACATTTAGTTAATTTTTAGGTAATCTTCACAAAACATCCCTATGTTTAGTCCAATTTTGAGATAAATTAAACTAATTATTAATTGAGTTTAATAATTAGAGTATTGATTTGAAAAGAATATTTTACTCATTTTTTTCAGTTCATCTAACATCATATGGGGGTTTGTCGATGTTGTGCCCTGAAAATTACCAAGTATAATGAACCCCCCCTAAGGCAGCCACGTGTCATGTTTAACTGGTCTACCTTCTCCTAATCAAGGAACCCGATCCAGGCATGCTCGCAGCCGACCTGTTTTCAGAGATAGATCCAAGACGAAAGGTGTCTTCAGGTCTGTCTCTCGATCCTGACCGAAGAAGAATAGTGCTTCTAGGCCAGGATCTACTCAAGGAGTCGAAAATTTCGAAATGAACGATGTCTTTCCCTCAACTTCACTGCGGAATGTCTCGAAAGACGAATTGACCTATCAGCTTCACCATGCCCTAGCTACGTAGCCCAGTCTCCATCACATTTAATGCATAGCCAGGATCATTATGACTCCCCCGCCAGAGTCATAATGACTCCTCGGACGACGCTAGCACTTTAGCCTCCCTATCGTTATAGCATTAAACGTGAAGATGACTCACCTGCTCTGCGACCGACACGTGCAAAGCATCATCTGATCAACCACCCGCACGGACCCGGTCAAATTACCAAGTAGTCCCCCATAGATTCCTATAAATATGGGTCATTTCTTCTGCATGAAGGTATGAATAATCTTGACTAGAAAATACTCTCAAACTAAATTCAGTACCTTTTAAACTACTTAATCTATAACTGACTTGAGCGTCGGAGGGCCCATCGGAGAACCCAACTCCGGTCCCCTCACGGTGTTGTTGTGTGCAGGAATCTTTATTCGCGGTCGCAATCAGCCATCAAAGGAGTTAAAGTGACCCTAAACTCCTCCAAAACTATAATTAATCTCCTAACTAATTGACTGACATACAACAACAACAAAGCCTTTATCTCAAATGTTTGGGGTCGGCTACATGAATCCTATCATTCCATTCCATTCTATTATGGAACATCTTCTCCGTTAAGTTAAACATAGCCATAACCTTCTTAATTACTTTCAATTATTTTTTTTTACATCTACCTCTAGATCTCCTAGCCCCATTAACTATAATACTATCATCTTCCCTAACCGGTGCACTAAGAGGTCTCTGTTGTACATAACCAAACCATCTTAGTCGATTCTCTCTCATTTTATCCTCAATAAGAGCAACCTCTAATTGACTGGCATCAACAGTCAAAAATTTGAAAACATTTGGTGGTTTTCTTAAATATCAATTCTAAGAATTATGGGGGGTTATCTCAAAATCTTCCAAACTTAAAAGGGTTTCGTGAAATTAACAATACAACTTGGTCAAGGAGTCCTTGGGTAAGCCCATGTTTTGCAACTCTATCTTACAGAAATCTAGTTCCAAAACAGAACTCCTGCATCGTAAACAGGAGACCATAGCATAGTGATACATGATTACTTTCTTTAATTTAACAAGTTGTCAGTAACTCATTAAATTGCTCTATTAACATATTGTCCATTAAATCGTATATATATATATATGATTTCGCCATCATTTGCGATCAGATTTTTGAAAATTAATGAGAGATTAACGTAAATTGTAACTCGATCAATTTAGAAAGGCGTTAACGTAATTAAATAGTTCACAATGAAAATGCAAATTACAGCAGTTCCTACATTTTGACGGTTTCAGTTCTTACTGATTGGATTGTATATTTGAAGCTCTCCTGAGTCCTGAGTCTCCTCATACTTCGATCTTCGGCTAATAAAGTCTTTATGATTCCTGCAAAATGCAATCCACGTTGCCTGCTTACCTGTAACGGAAACTTCCAGCCGTTACGATGCATTTAAGGAAAAAGATTCTTACCATGTGCGTAAACGCGCGCTTCAAGCGGACCCACAACTTGGACCCAAAGCGCAGTTGCCAATCGGAGGCTGACATCTGCTGAATTCTTTTCAATCCAACTTGGACGTGCGAAAGCTGTGCGCACCAAGGACGTGACTTGATAGGACTTACCGTACGTATGCCAGCCGTCAGAAAAAGAGTGGGGGCCCCTTTTCGAAGGGCCTTAAAAAGCACACGTGTACAGTGAGCCAGGGTCGATGTCGGGCGTGGCGGGGCCCTACGAGAAACCCGAGGATGATTTTGGATGGCATCCATTCTGGAGGGGCCCACGAACCACCCCTCGTTGTTGGGAGCTAATGCCACTTGCTTCCAACGAGTGCTCGTCACACGTGTGCCAGCTGCCTGTAAATATCAGCCTACACATCTTTTTTTTCCCTGGGCTTTTCCCATGAATGTCTTTTCAAGTGGATTAAGATAATCATCTTTGCAAGTAAATATTTTTTTTGTTTAAAAAACATATTTAATAACCAATTTTAAATTTTATAAATAAAATAGAAAAAGGAACATGAAAAGCCATGTAAGTAAAGTTTTGTTATATTTCCGATAAAACCATTCTTATATATATATATATATATATATATATATATATATATATATATATATATATATATATATATATATATATCTTACAGACATCTCACTTATAACTGAAATTTTAAATTATCTCTATTTCGCTTGTTAATGTGTTTATCTGAATTTCTCTTTATTTGATCCAGCCTTTTCCACATACTTTCCAAAACCTATTTTTAAAAGTTCTAAAGTTTCTTCATAACCACTCAAGTTTTCGTTTGAGAAATGCTTTTGGATAAGTTCTTTTAATGAATTCACATTCACCAGCAAATTAAAGCAAGGACAAGAACTTAATTACAATGACAGCCAACAATAAGGAAAGAAAAGGTCTCCATTACTGCAATTATGTTAAGTTTTAAATAAATTCTTGACAATGTACGTGAACCCACATATAGGAGAAATGGGCACATCCATGCAGATGAAAACGCATCTCCAAGTTGGCTATAGAACACACTTGGATACTGATTGATGTATGATTATTATAATTAAAACTGTCATTTTCCTTTTATTGGTAAATCTAAGTGATCGATCGAAAACACTTGATATAAGTCCCACCATAATTCTTGAATATTTATTTAGGATTCGAATCAATTAAAAATTGATTAGTATCCAGCTATTTTGGGATTTAAACCTACCATAAATTTTCCATTTGGAGTTTGGATTACGGATTATCTATTAAAATTCAATATTTCTCCAAGAGAAGTAAAGATAGATTAAGAATCAAGATCAAATTTACAAGCTTTTATTATGTACTTTGTTTTCTTTATTATTTTTCTGTGCAATATAAATTTAGTCTAAAGAAAATAAGTCTATATAAGTGTACATAGAAATAAGTTTGATTTGCTGTAACTATTAACTAACCATTAGCCCATTTAAATACCTATTGGTTTATCGGATTTGTATTCTTAAGAGTCGTTCCATATCTAGATTCAATAATAAAATAATATTGGAGCTATTTTTATGGTTCATATCGTGATCCAATAAGATATCAATATGATTTTCCAAGTGCAAATATTTTCCGGACTTGGGTTCAGATTATCAAGTTATCAGACTCTATTGTCACTCCTAGTAATTAGTCACCTAATCTCTTCTAGTCTATGTTATTATTCTCATTTCTCGAACTTCATGTCGATGAAAATGTCTTTACAACTTAGTAGTTAATTAAGTTTTTCGTACCGACGTCGTATGTAGTGTTCCTTTCCGGAGAAGAGCATGCATGAATTTTAAGTCTCGCTTGGGTCAACTTGAATGCGGCTTTCAAAGAGGACTCATATCAGGTGAGACATTAATTGTCTCCGGTTCAACTCCACATATATACTACTTATAATTATTTGCCAATTATATGTGCATTAATTTATACTTGATATAACTAATTAGAGCATCTCCAATGGCATACTGCATATTTAGAGGGTTTGAAGAGAATATTCTTCAAGATTCTTTAAATATAGAGGGTTTGTAAAAGTTATGCTCCAATGGTATACTGCATATTTATATTAATTAACCTATCATTAGTAAATTAATGGTGTAAATAAAATAATTTAAACTTAACATTTTTTATACAAAAATTATACCGTTAGAATCGTCTCGCCGAAACCTTTTAAATGGGATTAATGCACTCATTGAACATTTATGGCGATACATGGTAATGGAATGATGTAATTTTTTAAGCTTGATGTATTTTAAATTCTCGTACTTCAACATTTCATAATGATAAATTTGACATTAATATTAAAAGTATTAAATATTAGTCTCATTTTGAAGGTTTCTAAGACAATTTCAATGATATAATTTTTATTTAAAATGGATGAATAAATTAAAAATTATATTATGTTAAATAATTAGTTTAATTATAATCAAGGATACAATAGGTATTTATGAAAAGTTGTAAATGAGATGGGAGGCAAAATTAGAATTAAATTATATGAATAGTAATATAGAGGAACTCTATATCAACCCAAACACTTCATATATAGAGGGTTCTTGTGTAGCCTCTTAATTTAGAGGGTGCTACAGTTCCCCCATTGGAGCCAATGGTACGCCATTTTTAGAGGAATGGCGTACCATTGGAGATGCTCTTAGTCATTGGACATCCACAATTCATGGGAAAAACCATATAATTTATCTATATCTCACCAATGACCTAGTGCTTATGTCATAAATACTTTATGTTGGAGAGAAGGACAGTAGTGCCCACAACATGTATGTTGTAAATGTGGTTGGCCCTCCAAAAGTGGTAGCCCTCCATGGATGATTGGACTTGGCAATTAGAGAGGCATGGAATTATTGATGCCTTTTGCAGCCTATCCTGAATATGTTACTTTTGAAGACTGTACATTGATTTGATTGGCAACACAACCTTATAATTGTGGAGATTGGGACAATATCCTCTATTGTGGCAAGTTCCCCTAGTTTCTTGAGGACAAAGGCCCTACCATCCCTAGAGCTTGAGAGGTACATATACAAGGACATGCAGATGTATATAGTTGGGCCTTTGATCTTAAATGCCACTACTTCCCAACTATTTATCAACTATCCTTAATCAACGACCCAAAGGGGTTATATGCCTATAGCTAGCTATTTACACCCACCTGCGTGCAATAACTCCATTGGCACTGTATATCCTTTCAATTTATGAACACATTTGACTTGTTTGGCATGTATACATACATGGACAAAGAGCTAGGGTCGTTTAGTTAAAGGCAACAATATTAGGACATTGGGGGCACCCGGCCCCCACAAAGGTCCTCTTCAATATATATTCTCCATTTATTGCCCTCTAAGAGATAAGGGTTGGGCCTCACCATGCTCACATGTTTTTAATGGTTGTCAAAGGACTAGTACTACTGTTGGAATTAGCTACCGATACAGTGTAGTATACACATGTTAATTAGCTAGTTGATTAGCGCTCAAGATACTCATATTACAAAGTTTTGTGATTATTAAATGAGCTATTAAGAGAAGAGATAGCGGTATATCTAATTTTACTGGTCAGATGAGACATGCAAGGGACCTAGACGCTCCTCAATTCTTGACAACTCATTTAGTAAAATGAATTTCTAGCTCAAATAGGCACACGTATGTCATGTCTACAGTGTGTCATAAATATATAACACACAACACTCTCCTTGTCTGGTATAAAATTGATACAAATATATTCTTTGGGCCGTGAACTTTACATTTACTGTTTAGAGTAAGAATAAGAACTTATACATGTATGATAAGCATGATAATTATCAGGATTGTTTATGTAAATGTGTATGAAAATGACAAAATCAAGCAAACAATATATAAAAATATTGAGCTAATTTCTAGGGTATATCCAACTACCATAGTCTCCATTTCTATATAAATGGATGAAGATAATAATTTTATATTTGTTTTCATATAAAATAAAAATAAATTAACATTTCACGCTAATAGGCTTATATCTCTTAAAATCCATACATGGCACTAAAGTAGAGGGTTATAATTTTATATTCTAATATGCCCCATGGTTGATGGACCTTTTAGGGCAAAAAATGGACTCACACGGTGTTATAAATTTTATAAAATCTACTTAGAACTTTGTGGCTAGCAAGATTTGAACTTAGGCTGCTCAAATACCATCTTATACACATGGCGGTAGATTTTTACCTATTAAGACAACAAGCATGAGAAAAGAAATGCTGAGAAAAGAATGCATTTTTAGTTGACTTGGATGCAACACCATGTGCTTCCATATGATAAAGGCCAAAGGATAAAAATGGTTTTCTTTTATGAAATATTCTTTCGATTACTTAAATCTCAACTAAATTACATATATAGAAAAGTGTTAATTAGCAATAGGCACCATTGCTAAGGTCAAGAAATATAATACATGCCTTAGGGTTTTTGTGGTGTTTGTATATGGGAGAGAGGAGTTTAAAAGGAAAAATGATTCTCTAATTAGTTGTCATGATTCCATGGACACCTTGCATCGAATATTTGTCTTCGGGAACATTCACAAGCAAACAGTAGCTCTACTCTTTAGGACGGTCAATATATTATAGAGCACTCTTGTACATATCCTTAAATATCCCAAGGCATACATAGAAAACTTATCTCCACAATCAATGATCAAGTTGGTTCTTTATATCTCATCTCAGCTTTGGTTGCCCTAGGCTTTTCCTTTTTCTCTATCTTTATTGACATTTTTTCTTTGATATCAACTTGTATTGGCAAAGTCACCCCTTGACATGATTACAAACATGCATATAGGACTTTAATATAAAGAAACTATGGTACAATGCACATGATCATTAGACTTTAAAATGCCGAGCTACAAGAATACTAACAAGACAAGGGGCTTGTACATGTTTTCTTGTTCTACCTTTTAAACTAATTAATGTTCATCAACATATATATTTTGTACCCACACGTCATGGAGGCAACTTTGGCTCCACCTTCATTTCCAAATCAAATTTTTTGTTCCATACATATAACGGAAAAATTAATATAAGGGACAACACATATATAAACCACTAAATTCTCTTCTATAAGACTATATCCAGAAAAATAAAGGAGGAAGAACAAGACAATGGACCTAGTTGCCTCCACTTATTGGGAAAATTAATATATATCAATATTCTTCCACTCGTTGGTGAAAAAGTATAAGACACTATTTCAAGCTTATGTAATACTTAATTAGGAAATTTTAATATATAATTTTCTAAACAAGCATTTCTCATATATATTGTTTGACCATCGTGTGTGAGTATGAAAACATGGAGTAATAATACTATATATTATATATTACCTTCCACTAATACATTTTATAATTGTTTGAAAGAAGTATTCTAATTTATCTATATTTCAAATGTTAGCTTCCTGATATTTTGATCCAAAACTTGGTTTTATGATCCAAAACACCCGTTACCAAGCTTAATTAGTTTTAAGTAACCAGGATAATTAGATGCTCACAAAATTTATAAACTACCACAAGCTTAACTTGGAATTGGGACTGGATATATATGCAATACACATAGCTAGATATCTTGCATAAATTTGAAATGTCGGTGTTAATTCAAATCACGAACCATCTTATTGCATATTTCCAATGAATATATTGCCGTTCATTATATAGACATTTATATATATAGTTTGGTAGAGACTCACAATCTCTTAGTGAATTTTTTAGCAAAAAATTGAGCATGGTCTGCTCTTGACTAACAAATTAATTAAGTGTGATGAGTTTGAGTTATTGGCATTGATTATATAACATTAAGGAAATTTCATTATTTGAAAGACAAAGATTGATGAAGAAATTGATGTCTATATCTGGTCTGCATATATTTTCTGTTTTTGACAACAATTTGAAACTAATTAGGTAAATTTGGTGGATTTCGTATTAATAAAAATGGTAAGCAGATTTGCCACTGAAACGACGTGAACTACTGCATGAGAATGCTGACACCCGGGCGTATTTGCAATTTTACATTATGGTCGAAATGTATGGGATTTGGAAACGGAAAATATATGCCTCTGATAGGGACCTGTAATTTTCCTCACAAAATGTGTAAACGTACATTTCTTTGCGCCTTACATGGACCCCAAGCTCTGGATTTTTCCATACTGAATTGTTGCGTGCTAATTTCTTTTCTCCCTCTTTATTGACATTCTTAGATATCAACTTTTTTTTTTGTGGTCAAATTTACCCTTTGACATGATAAAGAAAGAAGAAAGAAACATCTAGGACAAAAGTACATATATGTGTATAGAAAATACTGCACATGATGATTAGAATTTAAAATACCAGTAAATGCAAATGAAAATGGAACTCGTTTTCATCAACATAACTACTTTTTACCGCGCATAGGGGTCCACCATTATTTAGACAAGGACACAATTCGATGGGAAATAAATTTGTTTTTGTGTTCTTTGAAAGTTCATTTTTCAACTCAAATTTGATATTCTCTTAGTCTGTTCCGTAAATATAATATACAATGATAACACGTATAAACGTCGATTCTTTTCTCCTAGCCTACATATGCCCACAAAAAGGAGGAAGAAGAAACAAGGAAATGAAACCAAGTTGCCTCCATTAGTTAGGGAAATATTAATAATTTTTTGTTGATGAAGAAGTACAAGAAATTATTCCAAGTCTATATAATATTTAGGAAAAGTATTCAGTATTTTAAACAAGTCTTAATTTGGCCAAAGAAACAAGTTGAATTTAATGAATTTATTTGCATCTGTATTAAGACAGTCTTTTCCCCTTCAAAAATTTGTCAACAATCTTTTAAGTTATTTTGATTGCAAAATATTGGATTTCTATCCACAACATTCTAATTTTGAGAATTGAAACTATGACGTCTCGGAGATAAAATATTTTCCGGAACAAGCTTGTGATGCATGTTGCTTGATCATTGAGCATAGATGAAGACACATAGACTATTGCTATAATTATTTCATTGCGATTGTATACTAATTGTTTGAAGGCTATTTATTCTCAACGCTTGAGCTTAGTTAATATAGAACCACATCGATCGGTCCTAGCTAGGTAGAACTTCACTGAGAATCATGAGAGAGACCCCGCTAGTACAAGCCATGTTACCTTTCTCTTTCGAACAACAACAAGAAACACACACACACACACACACACACACACAAACCTTTATTGCGATCCAAAATGTCATTACCACAAGCTTTTTTTTTTCTTAATTAACTGGGACAATATCATGTAATGGGAATTTATTAACGGCCACAAGATTTTTAAGTTAGGATTAAATATGGAATAGAGGTATTATATATGGAAAAAATGTATATGGTGACATTTCATTTTGTAAAATAAACTGTCACCATATATATATATATGTGTGTGTGTGTTATGGGTGATTCAAATACTAATCCTTGAATAAAATATGCAATCTAATTAGAGTTTCTATTAGCTATATCTAGTATTAAGATAAGGAGAAAAGAGTTTGTTTATTCTATTGAGATTAAAATTCGATATTGTAGAATTTGTGAATAGCAACAACTCTTATCCTTAGTCTCTATAAATATGACAGAAGATCTTTGATGAGAATTTGCCCAACCTAGGGTCGCAGCATCAAGGGAAAAAATGGATGGTTCTTTATTAAGGCTGCAGATAGTTGATCCACCCGACGGCAGCAGTAAGCATTGAAAAGGGCTCTGCATGCTGAAGCAATAGATTCAAGATATTCTTGATTTGACTCTCTATTTGGTTAGCTCTCTAGGTGCTAGGGATTGTTAGAGAGATTAAGTGCTTTCAGGGGTGTGATTTGAGATTGAATGATTGAGAGATCTTCACATTGTATTCCTCATAATTTAGTAAAGCTATGCTCCTCCTTTGCCCGTGGACGTAGGCTAGAAGCCGAACCACGTATATCTTTGTGTTCGTGTGTTCTCGATATATTTTCGTACTTGCGTGTGATTGATATTAGTTTATCGCGGGATTTGTTATAACAATATATATATATATATATATATATATATATATATATGTGTGTGTGTGTGTGTATGGGTGATTCAAATACTAATCCTTGAATAAAATATGCAATCTAATTAGAGTTTCTATTAGCTATATCTAGTATTAAGATAAGGAGAAAAGAGTTTGTTTATTCTATTGAGATTAAAATTCTGATATTGTAGAATTTGTGAATAGCAACAACTCTTATCCTTAGTCTCTATAAATATGACAGAAGATCTTTGATGAGAATTTGCCCAACCTAGGGTCGCAGCATCAAGGGAAAAAATGGATGGTTCTTTATTAAGGCTGCAGATAGTTGATCCACCCGACGGCAGCAGTAAGCATTGAAAAGGGCTCTGCATGCTGAAGCAATAGATTCAAGATATTCTTGATTTGACTCTCTATTTGGTTAGCTCTCTAGGTGCTAGGGATTGTTAGAGAGATTAAGTGCTTTCAGGGGTGTGATTTGAGATTGAATGATTGAGAGATCTTCACATTGTATTCCTCATAATTTAGTAAAGCTATGCTCCTCCTTTGCCCGTGGGCGTAGTGAAGCCGACCACGTATATCTTTGTGTTCGTGTGTTCTCGATATATTTTAAATGCTGCGTGTGATTGATATTAGTTTATCCCGGGATTTGTTATAACAATATATATATATATATATATATATATATATATATATATATATATATATATATATATATATATATATATATATATATATATATATATATATATATATATATATATATATATATATATATATATATCGATAAAATTCACCACTGGTAAAAATAACAGATCCTAGACGGAAAATTCCGTCTAGAATAGGCAGAGTTCCGTCTAAGATAACCATCCTAGACAAAGATTGATGAGACCTATATCTGATCTAAGTAGATTTGCTTCCGTGATATAAACTCCAAATTTGCATGCTGGTTACTTAAATTTGGTATTACTAAAAATAGTATTAATGAGATTTATGTCCTTGAAACGACATGCACTACTGGCACCATTGCGTATATGCAATTTACGTCATGTCAAAAGATATTGGATTTAGAACTAATATATGCTTCTGATGGGGACCTCATGTGATTTTTCTTGCAAAATGTGTAATGTAGACTTTTCCATAATGAATGGTTGATAGTTTGGCTTGTCCAACCCCCCAACACCCCCCGGCAAGAGATCATAGTTTGTAGTACAAACTAATATGAAGAAACTTTTACCCCCCGGCAAGAGATCATAGTTTGTAGTTCAAACTAATATGAAGAAACTTTTACCCATCGTGGATAACCCTAAAGGTTAAGAAGTTTTAATATGACTCCTGCGGTCTTAGATTTAATTTCAATCTGGGTTATTAAAAAAAAGAAACTTTGGACGTTAAATTTGTTAGCATGAGGATGAGAGTGCAAAGGATGGCACATGCAATTCAAGTCACTTAGTTATGTGCATGACTTTAAAAATATATCTAGTTCTTTTTGGAGTCTAAAATTATAACTCTCAACACAAGAATTAATAATTTCACAAGTTTATTACAGCTAGAGACTTTCAGATGATGTCAAAACAATTCAAATTTATATCACATCTGGTGCACAATATATCTTTGATGTATAAATCAGTGTCCAAATAGAAAAATCAGTGTCCAAACAGAAATCATTTACAACTGAGCAAAACTTGCATAAGTTTGGCTCACATTTTTGTAGGAAAGTGGAATGAGTGTTCTTGTATACCACTCCGTATCAAGCTACAAAAGTAACCACTTTTTCCTTTTATATTTTGCTAATAAAATGGGCTATATGACCCTCTTTTCCCTCAGAAAAGACTTAATTACTACATAAAATAGCTTAGGTTTCAACTGAAAAGAAGAATCAAAATGTAGGAACATGCTAAAGTATAAAATTATAACACTCAGTTCTCATCATAGTTTTAGAATTTTAGTACACGGAAATGACTCTAAAAGTTGGAAGTAGAACCATCATTTATAAATTTCTTACTATTATTTATTAAAAAGCAAAAAGGAAAAAAAGGTGAAAGTAATCCAACAATATTTCTAACAAGAGAAAGTTGTGTCATATCATATTCGTTGTTGTCTCTTAAAGCAACTAATTCATAGGGCGCATGGAGGAAGTATTTTGGTAAGGCGAATAAAAAAAAGGAGTAAGTCTTTACTTCCCCTACCAGTTTTCATGCATTTTGAAAACATTTTGAATAAAATTAGATATACTTTGAGTTAACCTTTGGGTCCACTAAATCAATCATTTTAACACATTTTTGAACCACACGTTCGTTTCAATCACGTGTCAAGTCACTCCAAAATCAAAATATACTGTAATTTCTATTCATATGCAATTTTTAATACTTTTTGATAATTTAAAATAATGCAAATTGCATGAAATTACGCGCTTGAAGACGGCCGCAGTCCACGACAGCTCATACATTGCTGCAAAAAAGTGAAAACTCTAAATTGTTTGCTTTTTTTTTTTATCACTGGTATCTTTCTGTTATTTTTTTCGTAATTTTCCCCCTTTCACGTCTTTCGCTAGATTGGATAACATTCCAATATATAACAAGGCAACGCTATGAGGACCCACATAAGCTGGAACAGCAAGGATTTAAAGTGCATAATCTAAAATATTAGACATTTTCTTTCATGAAGCCAAGTGCAAACATGAATCCTCCACAAAATAAAACAACTTAGAATCTATTGTCAACAAAAATAAACTATTTTTGTTCTTATTAACTCTCATCCTTTCTTGTTTAATCTGCAATTACTCTGGATCACATGCTCTCAATCATGTACTATTCATTTCATATGATTGATGGGATATAAACTCATAAATATAAAGATATTATATTTGTCGTCTATTATTTTATTTCATGTGCTGCGCTGTGCATACATTCCCTCTTCTTGATTTTAGGAGATATTGCTGTCTGAAAATTTTTTTAAAAAATCTCACAATTTAACTTAATTATTTCTCATGAAATATGTAATTAATATATATGTTATGCAAATCATGTACCCTTTGTTACAAATAGCTTGTTTTCATTATGACAGAATATGAGAAAAGGATAATTATCCTAAAAATGAGGATCATTACAGAATTTAAATTCTCTCAACTATAGTTAGTTATTTGGTTGGTTAGCATGAATTATTTCGACTAAGAAGTTCGATAGAACTAGTATGATTCTGAGGGATTATAATATTAAAGGTAAATTTGCATAAAAGCCTTCTAATTTATACATTTAATGAAACTTATTACTCCTCAGTATTTATAAAAAAATATATAGCTATTTGAGATAAGATGATTATAATCTTGACAATTGTTTGTTTATGTCTATTAGAGTATAAATTATAACCATCAACCTTTGCCACAATTTCCAAATTTTGGTTGAGGGCCGTGGACTTCAATCTAGGTTTCAATCCAGATTTAGATCTTGATAGCCACAAATGTTTTAAATGGATTTTAAAAAAAAATAAAAATAAAAAAGATACTTTAAAGATTGTCAATTAAATAGTAGAGGAAATCTAAAGTCATCTTTGAGAGCGTCGGAGAGAGAATTGGGAATTTGACGTGGTCCCTTCCCTGCCACACTGAATGATGAAACTTTTCAAAGTGATCATGCATTGAGGATTCGTTTCATTCCTATTAAGCTAATAAAGGAGCCTGAGGCAACTCTGACACAAGATTTTGTTATCAGAATTCAACCGCGCAGCTGAAAAAGATATTTTATTTTTTATCTGATGTAGCTCCTTTCCCAAGATGATAAAAGTACATTACTATATTGGCCAGCCCCTCAACTAATCTCAGGTATTCCTTGTCACAGTACTACTTTACTGAATCACCATCAAATTTACCTGTGGTTGTGCTGGAATTTGGATTATTGTATAGAGAATAGCAAGGTGAAAAGGTAAAAGAGATTGGTATCAAATTTATGAAAAACATATGAAGTCTGATATAGTAGTTTTTTTTTAACAATAGTTATATTAGAGAAAAATTAAAATGAAAGAAATTACATAATTAGAATGTCTTGAAAGGTTTAAGTTAGTGAAATAGTATTCTGGTAAGAGTTTGAGGTGAAAGGATTAATGGGTAATCTTTAATAAAATTTTTTTTTGTGGGTTCGAGGAACCTTGGCTTAAAACCAGCCAAGTTAACCCCGGGACCTGGGTCCCTCTTTCGCTGTCAAGATTCAGGTGAATAGCACAATCATTGCAATGCCTAATAATTAGAAATTAGGAATAGACATGTTGTAGACACAGATCGACTCTTGGCCATTTGAGCCAATGCCCCAAGCCCCAATCACCAGGCCACGTGCAGAAAAAAATCTTCGTGCAAAGTATTACCCTTCTTGTAGTTAATTAATATGTCAACCTGTCATGATGACGGGCTAACTCGTGTTAACCCATGTAGAAGTGGTAATAAACCCTTTTGAGTAATTTAACCATTTGGCATGCCAAAGAGGGTTAAACTGGTATGATCCCAGAATTAGTGAGAGGATTTTAAAGCCTTTTTCCAGTTCCTCCATAAGGAGCGGTACTACAAAATTAAATTTTTGAGCAAATAATACTCTGTTTGCTACAATGAGCATTCATAAACGAGAAAACCATACTAAAATTTCATATTTACTAAAAGGATAAACTGTAAATATCGCCCAATTGCCGATAAACCCATATAGTTCTATTATTGCAGATGGACCATAGTGATTTACTTTCTTTTTGTTTTTTTTTTTTTTTTTTTTTTTTTGACTCTTTCACCCTCAGGGAAAGAGAAAATAGTTTCCTGATAAATACTCCTGAGGGTAGGAGAATGAGAAAATCCCGGTGGGTTTGTCCACACTTGGATGATTCTACAGGGGTCTATCTGCAACAATAGAACAACACGGGGTCTATTGCAATTGGGCTATAGTACTGGGGAATTATGCGCAGTTAACCGTAACTAAAATGGATAACCTTCTTATAAGTTCTCACTCTAAATATTGTATTGAATACTTCCTGTCAAAAATGAATGAAGTATTGTGTGATCTATATTTAGTGGTACATTACAATTCACTCATCTCAATTATAACATTCACTAGTTAATGAAAAGTGAATACAATGGATAAGTCCTAGCTAGAATTGGTACAATTGAATACAAAAAATAAAAGAAGAGAACTCAGTAACAAAGTCTTTTACCTGCAAACTTTACTGCCTGGACTTAGTGAGAGAGATAAAAACTGTGACGTCCTTCATTTCTTTGGGTTCCTTCATTAAAATATCAGAGTTGAGGAGCCCCACCATTGCAACTGCTGCAGCAGACATTAATTCTCGAGTAAGTGATTGAGAAAAAACTCTGGTGATTAATCCTCCCCCCTCTCGACTTCATCCCTCACCTTTAAAAAGAACACAAAGAAAAGAAGGGTAAAAAAAAAAGAGAATCAATATAGAAGAAAAAGAATACCTCAGCTCAAATCACACCCACTTGATTTTGACACCTACCTCTCTCTCTCTCTCTCTCTCTCTCTCTCTCTCTCTCTCTTTTTAGCTCCTCCTCTTCTCTGCAACTCCATCACTTTCCTCCACATTCTCTCTCTCTCTCTCTCTCTCTCTCTCTACCGACATTCATCGAAGAATGGGAAGGCACTCTTGCTGCTACAAGCAGAAGCTAAGGAAAGGCTTATGGTCTCCTGAAGAAGATGAGAAGCTCCTCAAACACATAACCAAATATGGACATGGATGCTGGAGCTCTGTCCCTAAACAAGCGGGTAAACCTTACACTAGACCCAATGCAACAAAATGGGTTTGTTGAGTTTTATCTGAAATCAATAAATTACTCTGTTTTCAGGCCTGCAGAGGTGTGGAAAGAGCTGCAGGCTCAGGTGGATAAATTATCTGAGGCCTGATCTCAAGAGAGGTACATTCTCTCAGCAGGAGGAGAACCTCATAATTGAGCTCCATGCAGTTTTGGGCAACAGGCAAGTAATCATCTCTCTCTTTCTTAATTACTGTAATTAGTAGTTTGTTTTCTGAAAGATACCTGTCAAATTTTCAGGTGGTCTCAGATTGCAGCACAATTGCCAGGGAGAACTGATAATGAGATAAAGAACCTGTGGAATTCTTGCATCAAGAAGAAGCTGAGACAGAGAGGCATTGACCCAAATACCCACAAGCCCCTCTCAGAGACCGAAGCAGCCGAAGAAGACAGAGCGGCGGCAGCAGCAGCAGCGACAGCGAGCAGCAACATGACCTCGGCCTCTGTTTCTGACACTGCTCCGAATCCTACTGTTCATGTCCCTCCTCTGTCACTGATTTCATCCAAATCTGAGAACTCAATATCTTCAACCAAAGATTTCTTTCTAGACAGCTCTTCGACCTCTCAGGCATCCAATTTGATGAGCTCTTTCCCCCTTACATCCCACAATCAGCATCTTTGGCTCAACCAGAACAATAGGCTATTGGGGATGAATCCTGAATTTGATTGCAATGGGATGTCAGCTGTAATTCCATCGGTTTCGAGCTCAATCCTTTTGCCTTCCATGGGTCTGAAACCCACAATCAACATGCCACCAGATAATTCCAATGGCATCCAATACTGGGAGGCCGGTGATTCTAGTCATAGCAGCAGAAGCAGCAGAATGGAGCTAGATAGCAATAGCTCTTTAATTGACGGCAGTATGTTCTCATGGACAGACTTGCTACAAGATAAAACTTCACAATTGAATCTCGATGAGGAGGACGAGGAACTCAAATGGTCTGAGTACCTCCAAGGTGCATATCCAATATCTGCAGCCCTGCAGAATCAGTCTCAGCCATTGTACAGCGAGATCAAATCCGAAAGCCAATTTTCGATTGAAGGGTACGGCTCTTGGCAACAGAATCAGCAACCACAGCTGCTGCAGCAGCAGCAGCAGCAGCAGCAACAGTCTCAGGCCCAATTGCCAGGTTCAGAGTTATATGGTGGTAAGGATTTCCAGAGAATCTCAGCAGTGTTTGGACACATTTAGCTTATTGATTGATACACAAAATTATCAGAAAGAGACAGATACAGGAGGCTTGGATTAATAAGAAGAAAGAGGATTCTAATGATTTCTTGTAAGTGTTTGATTTGTGTGTATGATTTGTGCATAGATTTTTCTCATGTAAATAGGTCTCATGATACAGAAAACCTTAAGCTCTTGATTCATCCTTTCATTTGTGCAAGGAGACAAGCTTCAGCCCACTTACTTGCCTAGAATGACTTAGTGGGACTTTGGTGCAGAATAAAGCTTGTTCCTTTTTTTTCTTCTTTTTTTTTTTTTTTACCCTTTTTTGTTTACTTATTGCTTGGAAAATTCTCGCTGATTTTAGTGATGTTGTGCTGTAAACAATCAAAATCTTCTCTTTTAGTTTGATGGTCTTCTTCTAAATTCTCATTTTCATGCTACTGACAGAAATCATTTAACTTTGTTCCAGAAGTCAGCATTTAGTTCAATGAAGGCTACTTCATACTAAATATATACACTTACTACATATTCTTGGTGTTTACTTGAGTGATAGCTACCTGACTACCTTCAAACTTCAATTCTAAGTACCTTGAGATAGATTGGTTCTATATACTGCAAAAGAGAGAAACGAGGGTAAAAAAACCCACGTACATAAAGAAAGACAGCAATCAAAGGGAGGAACCAAATCTCCTAAAAGAACATGAGGATCTGCAAATTTCACCTACTAGTAGAAAGAAAGTGACCCTCAGTCTCGTATTAAACACAAACTATGTAAAATTTAAGCATCCTTTTTACCTCAAGGCTTTATCTTATGTCCCACCTTAGTGCCAAAAGGTCTAAACTTGCAAAGCAAGGGAAAGGATGAGATGTGTTGAGGGTGATGATGAACACAGAAACTTTTTAACACTGAGTTGTGGTTTAACTACTACTATTTCCATTTATTTCAGGGGTCCATCATCTAGAACATTGATGAAGTGAGTGTGTAGTCACTTTTGGTTGAGCTCACTATAGATGCTGATGCTTTTGGTGAAGTGATTGGAAAAAGGGTGGGCATGACATTTGCTTGATTTGTATATCTTCACTGGCCAAATGATCAAATGCTATAGAAAAAAAAAAGCAAAAAATATCGAATTGTGTATGTGAGCGTGTGTGTTCGGGTAGGGAGGGTTTTTTTTTTTTTGGGGGGGGGGGTATTGCGGGGATGTTCCGTTCGGTTAATTTGACTAAAACCCCTTTGAATATATGGGCATTTTGCACATAACTTCTCTAAACTTTGTTTATTCCACTAAGCAACCCCACCCCCCACCCCCACCCCCAAAAAAAAACCAAAAAAAACGGTCAACTTTGATGGTTCACATGCCAAGCACATAAAAGGACGAAAATGCCCCTCAATTTATTAAAATTTACCCTTATAAAAAAGGGTGTTACAGGGTCTATTGAGAAAACTTTAAAGTTTAGAAGATACACCCAAAAGTTAAAGAGCGTTAAGTGAAGTTAACCCTTTGTCCTTGTTCTTCCTTTGCTAAATATAAAAAAGTAAAACTTTCTGAGTAACATGATGGTACTGATAGGGATGGATGAAAAATGTATTACAAACTAGGAAATGTATCGAAATGAGTGCACTAAATAAGGATATGGAGCACTACATCAATTACAAAGTGATAATTAACATAATTAAGACCAAAGAAGCACGATAATGAGAGGGAGGGGACAGTCATGAGGAATAAGTGAAGCATGTAAAAGCATATAGACAAATTCTGTAGCCTTTTTAATGCATGCTGGTCTTTTTTTGCCTAAGAGTGCATGTGAAATGTTCCCATGAATGTTTTCCTTGGGTCCAAAGGCACGCATCATCTCAATAAACAAACCCATTTCAAATTTGAGAAGGAGAACAAGGATTTTGACTCTAATAAAGGTCACTTCGGTGCACAAAGCTCCTGCACACTGTGCACAGTGTCCAAAGGGTTGGACTACTTTGGATCTGTTATATAGCAATCTAACCTTGCACCTTGTACAAGAGGCCATTTCCATAAATAGAACATGTAACCTCCAGGTCACATGGCCACGATGTTTACCGTCGCGTCGGGGCTCCCCTTCGAGGGTTTGTCTCTAATTGTCCAAGGAATTTCAATCCGCATTTCGCTCTGAGAAAAATCAAGGAATGAACATTAAAAAAGAAGTATTTAACAATAATGACTTGTAGGTTGAAGGAGATCAGTCTCAGTTATTCACATGGGCTTTTGCAAATATTGGTTGAGAATATTATTTGTACAAGCAACTGGGGGGAAGAATTTGGCCATGGATTTGAAACAACAGATAATTGTCTACAATGAAATGCAAAGTTTATTAACAATTTAATAAAGAACAAGCACGGAAGATGGAAGGAATATAAGCATAAACTATAATAAGAATGTACAATCCAGATATTTAATTCCCTCCATTGTCATTTCCTGAGTGAAATAAAGGCCAAATATACCCTAATGGATGAATGATGACAGAATCAAGTTAAAACACAGTAAAAATCTAACCTTGGAAACCCACAATAAGACAAATAAATGGTGATACAAAAATTGAAGAAAATAGGATACATTACAATAATTGCAGGTGTCCCTGTCAAACCTTGGAAGAAATATTCTCTACCCTTTTAGGCCAAAGTCCTTAATACATCCATAAAGATAGCATGTACATAAGTGAGTATCAACTAAACAGAGAACGCTCGACTAAACACAGTCAAGATGCTATCTTCAAGCGACAAAAGCATCACATAACTAAACTTAAACTCAGACATTTATTCCATCAGAATAAGAAAAAGACACATTACACAGTATACACCCACAGGTTTGTGTGCAAAATAAAGAATGTGGAATTGAAATTTTGCACTTGGCAACAAAAAAAAAAAGTTTAATTAACAGTAAATGCCACAATTCTGAATATTGGGTCCTTGAATTCTTGTAATAAATGGATTCACTCGAACCCAGAGAATAGAAAATAAGGATGCAAGAAGAAGTGACCAGATAATGACAACTGTAGGAATCCGATTTTGTCTGACCAACAGGCCCTTTAAAAATGGGTAGAGATGAATGACCACCAAAAATGAGAAGAATAATTTGGCAAATAATGGACCCCAAGACCCATAACCACCATTGGTAGCAGAAGATAACCCAGCAATAATAGCCCACAAATTAATGAAGATTACCGTAGTAGGCAAGATCAAAAGAGACGTCCATCGAAATGCATAGAGACCTGGAAATTCATCCTCAGCAGATTTATCGATTAAAACTATCAAATCAGATTTCTTCCCGGTCAGAATCTTCATTGTCCCATAAATAACTGCAAATAAATATGCTGAAATTCCCCCGATCACCTTAAACTGCTGATGCCTCCACCATTCTTGTGTAGTAACGCCACTCCACCTCATCTCAAGAATTCCAGAAGAAAATGTTGAGATTAAGAGAAGCATAAGCCAGAGGCTTCCCATAAGACTTATCTGCAAGAATGAAAAGATTTTGTATTCTAGTAACTTAAATGATGTATGCAATAGAATTTTTTACAGTTCCTCGAGGTTATTGAGGTCTACCTGTGGAATAATGAATTTTCCGGTAATAAGACAAACAGCTGGTAGAGTGCAGTATGCAACTAATGGAATGGAAGTGAAGGGGTAAATGGTAGCATTAACATAAGAGATCCTCTGAAACAATCGAAGCCTGCAGCCGTACCAAATAGGGGAGTGCCTGCTGAAGAGAACCTCAATTGAGCCAAGGGACCAATGAAGGACCTGATTTAAACGGTCAGATAGATTGGCTGGGGCAATTCCTTTGAATGCGGGATAAGAGGGCATGCAATATACAGACCTCCAGCCTCTAGCATGCATCTTAAGACCCGTAAGGATGTCGGAAGCCATAGAACCATATATCCAACCTACCTGTGTATTAACAATGACAGTTTAATTAGTGACGAATGAATAAGTAGATCAAATAAAACTCTGAAGTTAACCTGCTAATTACGGCTTTTTTACAATCAACTTCCTTTCACCCGAAATTTAAATAATAATTGATAATTCCAAATTGACAACCATGACAATAGCTGAAAGACCGCAGCTTTGGGGTTATGGCAAATTGTTATAGCATAGATGAATCATGGCTTGGCTAGTTAAAAACTCAAAATAATAATCATTATCAATATATCACTCTTAGAACGTTAAGATGATGTAATACATTCATCAATTTGCTGGTAGCAGCTAATTTGTAAGAATAATCAGTTATAAAACATGGTCATGAGTAATGATTAGCAATGGGGATAGATACAAGGAAAATTTGATGGAACCTTTTATAAACAGAGTAGGAAGGGTATGTTTTGTTTTTCCTTGTATATAAGCCCTTCATAAGAATCGGTTATGCATACTGATGAAATCAAAGTAGACAAATTGAACTTTGTAGGGAATAACTACTGATACCAAGCCAAAGACGGATTGGTTGAACTTGGATTGTGCTGAACAAGTTTATGCTTCATAGAAGTAAATAATGACTGAATAATACAACTTATAAAGAATATATGACAGAATCCCTTCACAAATTATGCATGAAACTACAAAATCTTTCTACACTCGATTCATAAACCTGCAAGAGAAGAAAGACATGTCAAAGAAGATCATTGTTTCTTACCTCCCTTCCCCATGCGGTATCATCCTCATAATCAGAGCTTATAACATGAATTGCTTCTTTCAGAAGTTCCTCAGGTGAAGCAGATTTTGCATAGTGATCGCCGTTGAAAATTATAGATGTAATTAGAGTTAATGACTCACCAAAATATTTTTTTAAGCTGAGAAGGAGAGAAGGATTCTTCCTTTCAAGATTGCTCAGTTTTATATCATCTAAACTTAAGTTGTCTTCCTCTAGAAGTCTAGAAATAAAATTCCATCCAAGATCGAAGTTCTTCTCCCCAGGTCTGCAATAACTCAATATTCTACCTTTTGGTTCTACAGAAGGTAAAAAACCATACAAGGCCTTCCTATTAAAGAAACAGCCAGTTCCAACACAGAAAGGCCCCTGAATTCCATCAAGACCCTTCATGTATATCTGCCAAAAATGATACAAGAGATAATAGTAACAGATTATGATGCATTCATGAATAAAAGCTAGCTAACGTGTCTTAGCCCTCACTAGTCAAGTTATACATTAAATGGGAAAAAAAAATTGTGGCCATAACTGATCCTTATTCAATATATCTTTGATGGCAAGGATTTGCAGATTTACAATACATGTGCATGTTAAATTGAACCATGATCATACCAAAATGTTCTCAAATTAAATCCAAACGATGTAAGCATACATTTTCAGATGGTTCATGCTATCTGAAGGTTGTTATAAAGAGTTTGCAAACACAATATAAATAGAACGCCAACATAACGTGTCCATGGAAAAGGACTATCAATTTTTCTCAATTTGAGTTCACAGAAAATTGACACTTTAATAGTTAAACTTCTATTTGGAAAGGTAAGGATTTCCTTCAAATGATGCTTGTATCACTTTACTGATTCTACAAGTGACATTAGTGAAAATTCTAAAAGTACTGAAGCACCTTTGTCAGTTAGGGAGATCATTCGGCAACATCCAAGATCATCGTCAGAATATGATGTTTGCATAACATTAGCAAAATGAGCCTTGAAGGACAATTTCCAGTAAAGTGCCTGACCTTAAGGACTAGCTAACTCTTTAACTTCATAGAGAGTCAAATGTCATCTTAGTTTCTTTAGTGCATTTTTGTCATTCAGTTAATTAAATGTACCTGAATAAATCCCCATAATGTAAATTGCATTATGATCCATGCTCTGGGGTAGGTTCTATTTTTGTAAAAATTGACTGACATTTATTTGCATGCTCACATAAGGACATACATCTTTTATCAGCAAGAAAAGGTATGCATGCTTTCACGGACAATCTATCCTCAAACAACAACATGCAGCAATGCAACTTAATCATTAACAAAATATGCTAGAATGAACTTACAAAAAGAAAAGTATGTGTGAGTGGGAAATTATGTCTATTGTGTATCTTTAATGCACAAAAACTGTCCCAACTCAAGCTATTTCTCAGAATAGGCTTAAGGAAACTAGAGACGATAAATTAACTAGAACGTTGTGGCTATTTTCTTGTGATTACATTTTCCCTAAAAAAGGGTTAAAAAGGCATCAAGATTTATGCAGCGGTTTTCGTTAAATAGAATCAGTGACTCACATCGTAAAATACATTATTCTTGCTAGCATAGCGATCGCGTGAGTCAATACCATCAAATCTTTGAGGAAACTGGACATAGCAAGTCTTCCTAGTCACACCGGGATCCATCATAAAACACATTGCTTCAAGGAGAGCTTTGCTGTTGTTTATATATTGATTGCAGTCAAGGTTCAGAATGTAACTCCCATTTGTAAGAACAGCAGAAACTCGAACCTGTAAGATATACAAATGTGTGAGTTCTCCTTCAGTAAAAATTAAACAACCCTCATCTATGATTGTGACAAGGAAACTTGCCAAAGAATTCATGGCTCCAGCCACACTATTGTGTTGGTAACCAGGACTCTTTTCACGGGATACATAAACAAGCTGTGGAAGTTCTTGACCCTCACAATCCTGAGGTCCATTGCGGCCCAATAATATCTACATAAATAGAATGGATGTCAGTACTCACAAACAGTGCTTAATATATGTATATGAAAAAACAAAAGTGGAAGAAAAAAAAACCTGTATCATTGCTGGATGATTCTTGGTGTTGTTTCCAGGCCATGGAGTTCCATCCCTCATGAACCAGCCATCAACAGGGATTTTCTGAAATTGAGCTATGATGCTGTTGATTTGAACTTTAAATTCCTCGTATTGCCTCTAGAAACAAGAGAAAAAAAAAGTGGACAAGAATATTTTAAACTTATAGATTTAGACACGACAAACCAATGACAGCGTATTATAAATAACAATAAAATTCTTTTACTATCTCTTCACTCTCTTGTGTGATTGTAAAGAGGTTTGTGCATAAGAAATATCACATAGGAAAAGAACATGAAACAAGAAAATTGGATGTGATCAAGGTGACACCAAATTAATGCGAAAGACACTCTTCACCTAGTTCTCTCCCTCTTTGCAAAATTTGTCACCGCCAAGTTAGTGTTAAGGTTATTCATATGTGAGTACGGGTGCATTCGGTCCGGATACAGCTCGGATATGATACTTACCATATTCATATCCGCTTACCCATCTCGGATACAGATACGAATATACCTCGGTAAGGAAAATTCATATCCATATCCACTAAAATTGGATACGGATATGGATATACATGTGAATATGTAAGCGGATATGTATGCGGACACAAAACATATACAAGAAAACTAGATATTATTGAAAAAATATAGTTCATGTGAAACAAAAGAGTTCATTAATATGTTCACTATATCTGAAAAGCTAAGATTAGACATCTTGATCATAAAAAATAACCTCAACTTTATAATCTAAGGATTAAAACTATTGTAACAGTATGACTAATATGTATTCGGATATTTCGGATACGGATCCGGATATTTCACTACAAAACCTTATTCATAATCATACCCTATCGGTTACAGATTTGAGTAACCATATCCGCATCGATACGGTTACGAATATTTTCTCGGATACGGATACGGTTTAGCACCCCGATATGTGAGTATAGTCCCATATTGAATAGGATAAGAAAGAGTGATTGAGTTTAAAGTAGGACTTAGGATCAATACCTAATAGCTTAAGCTTTTGGTTTAAAATTGGTTCCTAACCTCTATTTAAAGCCCATTAACTCTCATTACTCCCCAGCAAACTAGTATCAGAGTTAAGTTTGTTACCCAAGTAAAATGTGAAGTCCAATGTGAAGCCTGAAGATGTCTGGAGGTTGACTAAGGTTAAGTTTAGATCCGAGAATAGTTGACATGCCATGGGGCGGACATGGAGGATTGTCGTTGTAGACAAAGGTCTAGTTACCATGGCGGACATGGAGGATTGTCGTTGTAGACAAAGGTCTAGTTAAGTCATATGGTGGAAAATCTGCATGTGTGATCCTACAGATGTTGATAGCCATGTGGTCACTTCATGGTCATATGTTCTACTCTTAAATGAAGGGGGAGATGTTAATGTTATTCATATGTGAGTATAGTCCCACATTGGAATGAATAAGAAAGAGTGATGAGTTTAAAATAGGAGCTAGGGTCAATACCTAATAGCTTAAGCTTTTGATTTAAATTGATCCACCCCCGTGCCTCCAGGCATTACAAGATTTGTTATATATATTTGCAGGTCTTGTTGAAAACCTGTCCCATTCTAATAATATATGAAAATCGTATATAAAATCTCTTTCAAAATGATTCTCTTTAAACCTTAAGAGATATCTATATCCGTTTACAACACGGACCTAAACTATTGGATATTTCTCATCTCACTAATTCCAAATAATCTCTCTCTTCTGTCATAGCTACAAAAAGGACAATACCATGAAGTCGTCTGAAACTGATAATTCAAACAAATATAATATAGAGCCGTCAAGTTAAAATTCTAATTGTAGTTTTTTTAATCTACATGAAGTTCCTAACAAAATACGTCTAAGTCCATAATTATAATTTATACACTATTCAAGTTCAAGTGGCAGAGGCAAATTTCTATTTAGCCGGTATGCCAATAATTAAATAAAGCAATTACTCACAATTGATAAGTACTCTACAAGTAAATAGTTTAAAGCTTTCTGCTCCTTTCTTTCCTCCAATGGGATATTTTGCTCACATACTAAAGTTAGAAAAGTTTGATATTAAGTAAGGACAAGTAAATTATAGTTTGAGAAATATAAAAAAATATACTAACTATAATGAATAACGGCTTGGTTTATTGAGAGTTATCTAAATTTAGGTTTATTCAAACCGTAAAATATAATCAAATCACTTTGAAAAATTAATTATATAACTAATTGAATTAAACATATGTCTAACTAATGTTCTAATAAAAGAATATGTTCCAAGTTACTTATTCCAAAACCAAAGCATTCCACAGCCAATCAACAAAAAGAATATTTTCAAACTTCACCTGACATGCTTTATTTTAATAACAAAGTGACTTTGAGTAGATAAGTACCTTCATTGCCCTTCGCTCTTTTGCAAATGTTGGAGCTATGTGGTTTCTCAAGTAATCTACCTTCTTGGAGAAATAACATTCAGGAGATCTAGGCTCAACATTGAATTTCCTACAGAATGGCACCCATTTTCTAGCAAATTGACAGGTTTCTGATAGAGTTTCAAGGGTCAGCATTGCCGCCCCATCATCTGAGACATAACATGTTAACCTATCTGTAGGATAGTCCACGGCCAGAATCGAGAGCACGGTATTTGATATGACAAGAGGTGACTCTTTCATAGGGTTTGAGATATTAACAAACACATCAATGGGGGCAAGCTGACATTCTTTTCCTGGATAGTTGTATCTGCAAATATAAGTAATCCATAGTAAAACTTGTAAACAAGATCCATCACACTGCTCTAAAACCAAATAAATAATGTGTTTTACCTCAAACATAAACGTTCTGGATAGGTTTCCCTGTGAATAGGTTGCAATTTTGGAATCTGGTCCAAAATCCAAGATAGGGAAAACCAGGCTTCACATATGATTGAAGTCAACCAAAGCCCATAAGCATTTGCAACAGGATTAAGTAGTCGATACCGAAAGAAAAATGCTAGTGCTACAAGACGAATGAGAACTACAGCTCTGTAGGGATTAATCCTTGAGGAGGGAATATGCACTTTTCTTGACAGAGGCTGGCGGCTTTCTTCATCCCTATCGAATGCAACATAATTAAAAGTTTAAAAGCAAAAATAATGGTAAAAAGGAAATTAATAATCATGACTTCTATATGAATCAGAAATTTTGCTTTCCGATATGCTTCCGATGAACTGAATAAATTTTCATCAGCGGCACCAATTTGGATTTCAGTAAATATAATTTACTTCAGTGCCATAAAGAGCCAAACAATAGAATGGGAAACATATACTTCTGGGACATGTATTTCACATATAATTATATAAAAGAGTTTCACCAAGAGTAGTGAAGTTGAGTCAAATCCAAAATCATGGGCAAAGAAATTCATACTTTTCAAATTGGTCCCATTCCATTTCTGTAAGAGGAGTAGACTCATCAACTTCAATGACCTTTTCACTCCCACTTGCACATGATGATTTCTCCTGAGCAAGCTTCCATTGTCGAAGCCTTTCCTTCCAGAGAGGATCTTCAATGCTCATAATGACTGAAGCTTGCGACTTCAATGTCTGCTTATATGGATCTAATAAGAAAAACAAATGCAAATTCAAACATAAAGAATGAGTAAGAAGAAAATGTTATCATGCATGTACAGTTCATGGTGCTGCAGAGAGCATGTCTTTTATATTTAAAATATTCAACAAAGCGAATACCTAGATGACATGGAGCAAAAGCAGGGGAACAGCTTTTCTTTTTACTCCAAACACCAAAACATAAATATGAGTGAGTAAAATTCTTTGTACAATGTGAGGACACCTCTGCATACACCTGCCACAAACAAGTTCATAATATGAAATTGATAAAAGATTACTATATTAAGTTTACTATACTATAATTAAGAGCAAAATACTCGGAAAGGAGCCAGCAGAAGGAATTTGTAGCACAATCAGTTAGATATGTGCATTTAGTGAAGGACCAAGGAGGCGGGAAATTATAGTGGAAGCCAATTAAAACGGAAAATCATAATATAGTGGCAAACAGAGAAGTTATTATGTGAATAATGGGAAATTGCTTCAGCTTTTCTCCTGAAGAAAACAACCCCATATACATTCAATTATCAGGTTAACATCTCTTCCTATTGATAATGCTACTTGAGGACTTTATAGAACCTATTGAGCACATGACGATAAACAAAGCATAGCATTTTTCCTGGATAGACTCGTCATCCATATGAGTAACTTGTTTACCATCATGATTAATGAATCAATAAAATAGTTATATACCTCACAGAATCATAGTAACTATCTTGTAGTGAATCAACTGAGTGTAACATATAACAAAGCCCTCCCAACTTGATAGACAACAACGACGCAAAAAATTACAAATGTGAACATGGAAATAAATAACTTCACAGTATACTGATTCGAAAAGGATATCATTTCTTATGGAATGAATAGTTTCCTAATCATGGTCATGCAAAAGCTTGGGAATGTTTAAAAGCATATTCGGAAGGCTACTTATTTTCCACGTTGGCCTTATAAGGAAATACAATCTCATACTTGACACATAAACACCAAATTTGATAATTTGACTATTTTTTTAATCATATATATCCATCTTTGACTTGGTCTAGACCATTGCCATGATTATTAGCAGCAGTAGTGATGTAAAAGGACTGGATACGAAGAGGATAGTGGTATAACTTATTTGTACTTGTTTTCTTCCTACGTATACTGAAAGTAGTGCAGGATTGTCTGCCTATTGAAAAATAGCTTTCGGCTTGGATCTTATCCTTAAACAATGATGATGATGGTGATGATAATGATATGTTCCAATGAAATTTTCTTTTTTACGTTATATAATAATAAAACTGGTAATTGAATATGTACTCAAATATTCAGAAAGTTTATCAATATTCATATCCTACTAAGATTCTTAACAGATGGAGATGGATATCCACATTTAGAAAAATATGAAGAAGGAAACGGATTCAGAATGGCTACTGCAGTCATTTGCATCCCTAATCAGCATCATCTAATGGAAGCACTAATAAAATATGAAAGGCTATTACGAGCAATAGGCCAGGCACCTAATCGAAGGCAAATCCTGCTCAAGGGAAATTATCAGCCAGAGAGGGTCTTTCCACGGAACCTCGAAGATCAAGTGACCAATCGCACACATAATCGGAGTACCCTTGAAATTTCTAGAGCCTAGATAGAGGAGGGATATGACAAATATTTGGTATATTGATTCACATAATGTAGCACGTGAACTTACAGGAGATATACTCTAGCTCCTCTTAGAGATGCAATTGTGGCTAGCTTCCCAACTAATTAAGGAATGATATATCACAAACTTTCTGCATTCAAAGCAAAACACAATCTTGTTTAAAAATAAAAAGAAAAAAGCTGTTTCCTTTCAGCGCAAGATCGCATATTTCTCAAAATTAAACATGACCCATAAACAAAATCAGACAAATTGTTGATCAGTACAAACCCCAGCACCAGAATATATGGAAATTTATTTGAAAGGACAAAAGGGTATTGGTATTTCTTACATCATTGTCCATGGCATGAAGAGAATGATCCTCAGACCATAGAATTCCTCTTCCTCTTCTTCTTCTTCTTTGAATGGTGAGAAGAAGAGAAAGGGTCCATTACAAAGTTTGAGGAGATTCATGGAGATTGACTCGGAGGGGTTTGAAGAGGTTTTTGTGGGGTTTTGGATCTCCTCGGAAATGGGATCTAACGCCATCTCTCGCTCGCTCGCGAAGTTTGTGGGTTTTGTTCGAAACAAACACCAAAACCCTCCCTTTCTGTCTCTCTGAATAATTTATCCACTATTTTTATTTTTTGGGTTTTCCCCTTAAAATCTTTAACATTTTGAAATTACTCGCTTAAATTATTGAAATTGCTATTAGGTCCCTAAAATTCTTATGAGTAAAATATCAAATTAGCCCCTCCAATCAAGAGCAACAGTAAGATATAAGTGTTGGAGCACGTAATACCAATTTCAACGATTTGAGGGATTCATTTCAAATATTAAAGATGTAGGGACTAATATTAAAATTATTTTTATTTTTACAAAACTATTTATGAGTGTTCGGAATTTTGCAAAACTATTATAATTTTTTATTTGAAGTATCATGATCTTTTTCTCTAAAACGTGGACTACGATTCACATGATTCTCATGTGACATGTTATAGGAAGTTTGTCGCTATGTAATTTATATATGTTCTAATAACTAATTTTTATCTCTCTCCTATTTTAAATACCTCAAAGTATTTCACCTACTTTTCACCTATTCACTCTCCTTGTACTCTGTCACATTGTTATACCCAAAACTTTTTCAAACTAACATATTAGTACCTTCAGTTATACAACTGTCAAAATAATTCTCAAAAGATCCCCATATGATAGTCACATAGCAGATTTTGGACTTCTACATCTTTTTTTTTCCCCTCTTTTCTTCCTTTTTTTTTTTTTTTTGGTTGGGGTTTGGGAGATGGAATGTTTATATAACCAAGTCTGCTATAGTCTTTCCACCAAAAGTTTACCTCGTTTAATGAATTTATCATATATTTATTTATTTGCTATAGTTTGATGTGTGTGTCTCACATATATATATATATATATATATATATATATATATATATATATATATATATATATATATATATATATATATATATATATATAACATAAAATAATTAAATATTTTATCATTTTTGTTTAATAAATTATGATATAATTGAACAAACAAGTGAACTAAACATTATAAGTATCATTATTGTAGTCTAGTGACACTAATTGAAGCTGTATATATTATTACCTCAAACTATAAGCAACCAACAAGGATTAATATATGACTGGATTTTTTTCTTTTCGTGTCCTAGTTTTATATGGCTCGTTTGAAACCTATAAATTGAACCTTTGTAGACTGTAACAAAACATGTATAAATGGTAGGAGCTAAGAACTTCGCAGGGGATCTACATGGGCTAATGGGCCTCAAATTTTTGACAAAATAAAACAAAAATAATAACGGATAGCGTCTACCATATGTTACATCTAGCACGAATCATTACCTTGAACAAAACATGCATACTCCAAAGTTCTAAACAAACAAGTTTAGTATATAACTCATGAATTGGTTAAGCAAAAAAAATGAGAGAAAGCATGAAGAAAGACCAAAAATTCAAGTTGGTTATTGACAATTATAAACAAACTTCAAGAGATAAGAAGGATACCTAGAGTCCTATACTTGGATAATGGAGAAATATGTTGAAGAGAACACAATAGGGTTCGGTCTCTATACATTTATAGAGGGTATAAATTGGTTTCCCTCCTCTTGAAGGATGCTTTCGCTTTTAATAAAATAAAGGTTCCCTTCTCATATTGCAAGCAAGAATAATTTAGCTTCCTCTAATGACATTATCTCGTTCAAAAGATGTAGTCTAAACTTTAAATGAAAATAATAAAATCATTATCACATAGATAGATTGTGCCTTCTCGACGTTCTCGTTTGCTTGTTTCATTGACAACTTTTCCATGCAATATTTGATCATAAATAGAGCTTTTGGGTGTTTGGATATAAATCTTTAGCTATAAGATATGAGCTCAAAAGATAGCTAGAAAAGTAACCATTGTTTGGGACATCACTAAAAAGATGCTACTCAAAGTTTTCTTGTTAATCAAAATGCTATTCACACTAATTGGGATTAATAGCTATGTATATTTTGATTTAGAACTAATGAAGTTTTCGACTGTGGGCCGAATAAGGATGGCCCAATACTGAGACTAGATCACAGAAAACAACCGTACCCAATTATGGGCTCATTCTATAAACTCATATATTTCTCTTAAAATGCCCTAGGTGTGTTATGTGATAGGCGTTTTAAGCTACTGAGACTGAACATTAAGCTGTAAGTTTTGTTATGGGTGATTCAAATACTAATCCTTAAATAGGACATGCAATCTAATTAGAGTTTTCATTAGCTATGTCTAGTATTAAGATAAGGACAAAAGAGTTTGTTTATTCTATTGAGATTGAAATTTTATCTTAGAGCATTGCTCTCTCTCTCTCTATATATATATATATATATATATATATATATATATATATATATATATATATATATATATATATATATATATATATGAACTTAAGTTCATAATGAATAGTGGTGCACCAACTTTTTATCCACTCATCTTGTCTTGAGATTTGTGATGCACAAATCTCAAAATGGGCTTTATATCTTCACGGATCCCAAAGCAAGATGAGTGGTTAGAAAAGTTGGTGCACCACTATTCATTATAAACTTAAGTTCATAGAGCATTGCTCTCTCTCTCTCTATATATATATATATATATATATATATATATATATATATATATATATATATATATATATATATATATATATATATATATATATATATATATATATATATATATATATAAAGGCTCCTATGAACTTAAGTTCATAATGAATAGTGGTGCACCAACTTTTTATCCACTCATCTTGTCTTGAGATTTGTGATGCACAAATCTCAAAATGGGCTTTATATCTTCACGGATCCCAAAGCAAGATGAGTGGTTAGAAAAGTTGGTGCACCACTATTCATTATAAACTTAAGTTCATAGAGCATTGCTCTCTCTCTCTCTCTCTCTCTATATATATATATACATGAATGATAATTTTACATAAAATAATTAAATATTTTATCATTTTTGTTTAATAAATTATGATATAATTGAACAAACAAGTGAACTAAACATTATAAGTATCATTATTGTAGTCTAGTGACACTAATTGAAGCTGTATATATTATTACCTCAAACTATAAGCAACCAACAAGGATTAATATATGACTGGATTTTTTTCTTTTCGTGTCCTAGTTTTATATGGCTCGTTTGAAACCTATAAATTGAACCTTTGTAGACTGTAACAAAACATGTATAAATGGTAGGAGCTAAGAACTTCGCAGGGGATCTACATGGGCTAATGGGCCTCAAATTTTGACAAAATAAAACAAAAATAATAACGGATAGCGTCTACCATATGTTACATCTAGCACGAATCATTACCTTGAACAAAACATGCATACTCCAAAGTTCTAAACAAACAAGTTTAGTATATAACTCATGAATTGGTTAAGCAAAAAAATGAGAGAAAGCATGAAGAAAGACCAAAAATTCAAGTTGGTTATTGACAATTATAAACAAACTTCAAGAGATAAGAAGGATACCTAGAGTCCTATACTTGGATAATGGAGAAATATGTTGAAGAGAACACAATAGGGTTCGGTCTCTATACATTTATAGAGGGTATAAATTGGTTTCCCTCCTCTTGAAGGATGCTTTCGCTTTTAATAAAATAAAGGTTCCCTTCTCATATTGCAAGCAAGAATAATTTAGCTTCCTCTAATGACATTATCTCGTTCAAAAGATGTAGTCTAAACTTTAAATGAAAATAATAAAATCATTATCACATAGATAGATTGTGCCTTCTCGACGTTCTCGTTTGCTTGTTTCATTGACAACTTTTCCATGCAATATTTGATCATAAATAGAGCTTTTGGGTGTTTGGATATAAATCTTTAGCTATAAGATATGAGCTCAAAAGATAGCTAGAAAAGTAACCATTTGGGACATCACTAAAAAGATGCTACTCAAAGTTTTCTTGTTAATCAAAATGCTATTCACACTAATTGAAGCTGTATATATTATTACCTCAAACTATAAGCGACCAACAAGGATTAATATATGACTGGATTTTTTTCTTTTCGTGTCCTAGTTTTATATGGCTCGTTTGAAACCTATAAATTGAACCTTTGTAGACTGTAACAAAACATGTATAAATGGTAGGAGCTAAGAACTTCGCAGGGGATCTACATGGGCTAATGGGCCTCAAATTTTGACAAAATAAAACAAAAATAATAATGGATAGCGTCTACCATATGTTACGTCTAGCACGAATCATTACCTTGAACAAAACATGCATACTCCAAAGTTCTAAACAAACAAGTTTAGTATATAACTCATGAATTGGTTAAGCAAAAAAATGAGAGAAAGCATGAAGAAAGACCAAAAATTCAAGTCGGTTATTGACAACTATAAACAAACTTCAAGAGATAAGAAGGATACCTAGAGTCCTATACTTGGATAATGGAGAAATATGTTGAAGAGAACACAATAGGGTTCGGTCTCTATACATTTATAGAGGGTATAAATTGGTTTCCCTCCTCTTGAAGGATGCTTTCGCTTTTAATAAAATAAATGTTCCCTTCTCATATTGCAAGCAAGAATAATTTAGCTTCCTCTAATGACATTATCTCGTTCAAAAGATGTAGTCTAAACTTTAAATGAAAATAATAAAATCATTATCACATAGATAGATTGTGCCTTCCCGACGTTCTCGTTTGCTTGTTTCATTGAGAACTTTTCCATGCAATATTTGATCATAAATAGAGCTTTTGGGTGTTTGGATATAAATCTTTAGCTATAAGATATGAGCTCAAAAGATAGCTAGAAAAGTAACCATTTGGGACATCACTAAAAAAGATGCTACTCAAAGTTTTCTTGTTAATCAAAATGCTATTCACACTAATTGGGATTAATAGCTATGTATATTTTGATTTAGAACTAATGAAGTTTTCGACTGTGGGCCGAATAAGGATGGCCCAATACTGAGACTAGATCACAGAAAACAACCGTACCCAATTATGGGCTCATTCTATAAACTCATATATTTCTCTTAAAATGCCCTAGGTGTGTTATGTGATAGGCGTTTTAAGCTACTGAGAGACTGAACATTAAGCTGTAAGTTTTGTTATGGGTGATTCAAATACTAATCCTTAAATAGGACATGCAATCTAATTAGAGTTTTCATTAGCTATGTCTAGTATTAAGATAAGGACAAAAGAGTTTGTTTATTCTATTGAGATTGAAATTTTTATCTTGTAGAATTTGTGGGTAGCAACAACTCTTATCATTAGTCTCTATAAATATGACAGAAGATCTTTGATGAGAATTTACCCAACCTAGGATCGCAGCATCAAGGGAAAGAACGGATGGTTCTTTATTAAGGCTGCAGATAGTTGATCCACCCAATGGCAGCAGTAAGCATTGAGAAGGGCTCTGCAGGCTGAAGCAATAGATTCAAGAGGTTCTTGATTTGGCTCTCTATTTGGTTAGCTCTCTAGGTTGTAGAGATTGTTAGAGAGATTAAGTACTTTCAGGGGTGTGATTTGAGATTGAGTGATTGAGAGACTCCACTTTGTATTCCTCACAATTTAGTAAAGCTATTCTCCTCCTTCGCCTGTGGACGTAGGCTACAAGCCGAACCACGTATATCTTTGTGTTCATGTATTCTTGATATATTCTTGCTTTCGTGTGATTGATTTTAGTTTATCCTGGGGTTTGTCATAACAAATTGGTATCAGAGCCCTCAGCTATCAATCGGACGAGAAGATGACGACAACCACTACGAAGTGGGATATCGAGAAGTTTGACGGCAATATCAGTTTCAGCCTTTGGCAAGTTAAGATGATCGCCATGTTGACACAGAGCGGATTGAAGAAGACTTTGTTCGAAAGTCGAAGAAACCGACTACAATGACGGAGGAAGATTAGGATGTGCTTGAATTTGATCGATATATGCCGCACTTGATGCTTTATGGAGCTATTGGAGAAGGTGGAGCAAGTAAACTAGCTTATTTTGTGTAAAGTATTATTCGTTGTATTTGAATCAAGGTGGAGATTTGTTATGGGTGATTCAAATACTAATCATTGAATAGGATATGCAATCTAATTAGAGTTTCTATTAGCTATGTCTAGTATTAAGATAAGGACAAAAAGTTTGTTTATTCTATTGAGATTAAAATTTTTATCTTGTAGAATTTATGGATACCAGCAACTCTTAGCCTTAGTCTCTATAAATATGACAGAAGATCTTTGATGAGAATTTACCCAACCTATGACCGCAGTATCAAGGAAAAGAACGGATGGTTCTTTATTAAGGCTACAGATAGTTGATCCACTCGACGGCAGCAGTAAGCATTGAGAAGGGCTCTGCAGGCTGAAGCAATAGATTCAAGAGGTTCTTGATTTGGCTCTCTATTTGGTTAGCTCTATGGGTTGTAGAGATTGTTAGAGAGATTAAGTGCTTTCAGGGGTGTGATTTGAGATTGAGTGATTGAGAGACTCCACTTTGTATTCCTCACAATTTAGTAAAGCTATTCTCCTCCTTCGCCTGTGGACGTATGCTACAAACCGAACCACGTATATCTTTGTGTTCATGTGTTCTTGATATATTCGTGCTTTCGTGTGATTGATTTTAGTTTATCCTGGGGTTTGTCATAACACTTTTGTTATCTCAACACTGTACTTAGTTGTTTTAGAACAGTGAAAAGAGTGTGATGAGTTCGTATGAGTATTTTACATGTTTTGCATGACTAATTAAAATCTTGAGACTTGATAAAGTCACTGTTTTCTGTAATGCATTCTTTAATCTTGAAGCACTTTGCATTAGAATTGGTTGTTAATTATTTATGATTTATTTTGGTTGAGAAATTGTCGTTTGATAGTTGTAATATTATATTTGAAAGCTGTGATAATTATAGTTACTAAAATTCATGTGAATATTTTATAATTATTAAATATTTAAATAATAATAAAACACATAACTTACATTATGTGTTATGTTCTTTCTCGTTTTAAGTTATTTAGATGAGTGTCACGTTATATTTTTTTCAACTTTCTATTCAACCAGATCGTAAAAGTTTGAAATTTTGATGATTTTAAAGAATTTCAAAATCCAAAATTGTTAAGCCAAACTCTTTAAATCACAGGTAATCAAATTTTAGTGGGCAGTTGACAAGGAAAAAGCGTCTCCTGTGGGAAGATGATGCTCCAAGAAGGAAATTTTAATTTACAACTATATGATGAGAATATACTTTTGTATTTTCGGCCTATAGACATAAAGTCTATACTATATATATGTACTCAGCCACACATTATTTTTTAGTATCCAAAAGAGAGTAAACAGAGACAAACATGAGGTGACATTAGGAATTGAGAGATTGACAATAGCGGAATCTTTATCTGATTGTACCTCGAGAAGGTAGGTAATAAAATTTATTTCCAGATCACGTTAAATATCTAGAGGGGCTGTTTGGTTGCATTTTTTTAAAGATGAAAACATGAAAAGTGGCAGCTTTTTGGGGTTAAGTGGCAGCTTTTTGGGGGGTTTTTTGTCAGTTTTCCTTTGATTTCTCAAAAAATCAGCAAAAATTGAACCGTTTTTGCTGGAAAGCCTGACATTGTCATAAATACTCAATTTTTACAAATGCAACCAAACAGCCCCTATGTCTCTGCAATTGTTACTTTGATATTTTTAATATTTTATTTTTAATTTGTGCTTAGGTTTCCGGTGTGTCGTTAACAAGTCTTCCTGTCAAACCAAGCTCCTCTCAATTTGTCTCTACGGATGAATACTTGTCACTTGACATACAATCTCTTGCTAGTGTTTTCCCTGAATTAGTTGTCACTTGTCACTACATATATTAATCCTTAATTCAGATTAATTCAAATCATAGTGAAAATCTGGTATTTGTAGCCAAGGCTTCAACCACAACTTATATATCAGTCTGAGTAGGATTATTCCCCATGACTTGCAATGTCTCAATCAAAGCTAGACTTTAGCATCAACAAATTAGATCCTAAAAAAGTCATGTGAACCTTGTTGTCCCTTTGGACAATTCAGACAGCCAAGAGATTCCTAAGGAGTCTATAGCCACATATTAAGGTTATTCCCCCATATCCACAATCACTAGAATACATTGCTTGGACTGAGATCTTTCCTCTTAATCATTCATGTCTTACTCAAAACAAAAACGACCACCGCTACCCTACTTACACAGACAGTAATACTATGAATATATACTTTGTTGTTTGTGGAGCGTGATTTTACATGGAGAATACATAGCACCAGAACCAAGAATTAAGCGTATTATTGACTTCTGCAAAAAAACAATCATATTTTTCAATCCAGAAGGCGGATTGTGACATATTATTTATGTAAATCGCCTATCTAGACGAGAGGGGGCCAACCGGATTGTTAGATTTTCAAAATCTCATCAGTAATACTCAGTTTTAGCTGAAATCCAAAAATAAACAGCTTTGAGTTTATTTTTAGTAATAAAGTTAGAATCAATTTAGATTAGGAAATAAAATCAATTTTGATTCAATTTGGACTGATTTGTTTCCTTTATTATAGAGAGTCTTTTAGGTAGTTTTAAATTATTTCTTTCTTTTAGGAATTCTGTTCTTATTAGAAGTAAGCTTTGTTTTTCTATTTAAGAAGAAGGATTGTAATCCTCATGATATTAGATCACTTTCATCAATAAAATTTCTCTTATTATATTTTTTCGTGGATTTGAAGTTCTTCGTGGATTCGGAGATTATTCTTTGTGGATTCAGAGAGCACCCTTGGTGGATTTCGAGGTTTATCATTTCCACGTTGCGTTAGGAGGGTACACTAGACTAATGGATTTTACATCATTCTCTTTTAATCTTATATGATTTTCTAAAAAAATGTGTTGTCCATGAATTCGGCGGGGAGTCTGCAACTTTGCATTAGAAAAAAAATTAGACCCAAGTTTAAACCATGGATTATCCATCAATATTTTATTGACATTTTCGATACTAGGAATTTTGGGGTTGGTATATAGACAGATCAAATGTAATCCGTCCTAATTGCTTTGATATTAGTTCTTTTTGTATCGAATTCTCTCTTTCAGTATTCTCAAGAAAATTTATGTACAACCAAATGAATATCGGTTCGATTTTGTGTTACACATTCTGTTCAATATCCCATTACACACAAATAAGATTTTGAGTATGAATTTTTGTAAGATTTATTTACATACATAAACTAAACATCCCCAATAAGATTTTTGGATAAATTACAACAAATCTCCTTCATCCATCTTACTTTTAAGAAACCCTGATATAATCACTTAGAAATCCTCCCATCCAATATCATTAATAAACCTGATAATTTCGTTATTGTATAATTTCGTTATTGTGTAAAGTATTTATTAAAGGGAATATACAGAAGAAAAGAGTATCTTATAATTTATCAATGATTTTTTTTTCCCCATGCAAATAGAAGAGTGACCTGTGTGGATACACAACACATTGGCCTATTCCACTTTCTCTGAGGGCCCCACTTCATCTCTTTAATGGACACCGGCCACACGGGAGATCCTGGTCAATTTCAAGCCATACCCATGCCCTTCATATGGGCCCACCAGCCAACCCACGTGTGTACGCGTGTCTACCCTCATTTGTGTAGGCCCTACCTACTGCTGGCCATAGGCAAGAAAATACATGGTGACTAGTGTTTTATGCCAATTAACTTATTTGCACTTTGGCCGACACATAAAACTAGTCCTAAGACTCTAGACTTATTTCATGTTTCTTTAGTTAAATATTTTATTATGTATATATATTAGATCCCGGGAGTGGTTTAACTTTCATGATCAAATCAAACCCTTTTGAAGTCTGAATGTCTCTTTTTTCCCATTCTTGGATGATCTAATCCATGACTTTTCCTTTTATTATTGTTAATTTTGTAACGATTTTGGTTCTTACTTTACAAGTGTCCTCTATGGGTAAGACTTGATTTTGTCGGTTAATTTATTTAAGTAAGTTTTCACACTAGAGTCTTTGACTAGGGACATCTGTACGCGTTAATCCAAGTCTTAATTCTGATGGGCAAGCCCATTAGAAAACTTAACTCTCATTTTTGTGTATGTAAGCTAGATGTTACTTGTCAATGTTAGTTGATCGAAAGTCAGGGTATTAAGTTATCAAAAATTTGTTAAAGATTGAGAGGCTTTTTGCATATGTAGACAAATTTATCCACCTTTACTATAGTCTAACAACGTTAATAGGTAGTTGTTGAATGATTATAGACCATTAATTACTTCTTAACTCTTTAGTATCTGTAGTGAATATTCTTTTTAGGCTAAAAGCCCATTTTGGTCCCTATATTTCGGCTCCATGCTCAAATTGGTCTCTGTACTTATTTTTTTCTCAACTTAGTCCTTGTACCACATCTTGGTTACAAACTAAGTCCTTTTTTAACATTCGTTAAATTTTGGGTGTTAAATTTTTCATTAATGACCACACTACCCTCAGTTTAATCTATTGTCGAACAACACCTTAGTTTTTATATTTCTCATAAATCTCCCTCTTTTTTAATTTGTATGTAATCTTTTGTTTCTCATAATAGTTTTCTTTGTTAACAACAATAACATTGGTTAATCCATATGCCTAAAAATAAATTAAAAACTCAATGTCAATGTTAAAAACTTTGGAGGATTATTAGATAACACCCCCATAATTTTCAAAATATCGGAAAACCCTCATACAAAATAAAAATAAAGCGAAAACTTTTAAGTGGGATTGGTGGGTCGGTTAGTGCTATGGGTGCCCTGTTCTTGGCTCTGCGAGTGGGGCACAGGTTGAGCTCAGTTCGAAGACAAGCGTCGAGACGCCGGTGGTCCCGCGAGCCATGGCGGCTCGCCACGCCGCTGGAGCGCCGCGAGACTAGCAGCCGTGAGAGCGAGCGACTATCCGTTGCCCACCCCTAGCACGCACCCCTAAAAGCATGAAACATAATTACCCCTCAAAAATATCCTCCTGCGTAAATTTGCTCACCCATGTGAAAATTGTGGTCAACATTGTTTTTTTTTTTGGGAGGGGTGGAGGGGTTGTGATAAAAATTTAAAGTTAGAGAGGATTTTACGATAACTTAGGGCCTAAATTTAAGGGGTTCGATATTTTGAATGCCATGGGGAGTTATCTGAAAATCAACCAAAGTTAAGGAGGGTTTTCCAAAATTTAGCTATTTTTAACTCTAAGTCCGTTGCATCCTTCTTTGGTGCATTTTAACTAGAAACTCTATCGTACATAATTGTAGGTCTACTTAACCAAGAAAAACAAGGGCCTTGAGAAATAGTACCCAATTTGATACAATCAGGCACTATACACGCAAAGAAATGACCACAAAATTTATTCCAATAATTATTAATTATTTATTTTAAACTATCATATATCAATGGGCATATAACTATATAAGCAATTGAAAGTTGTATGATGACCATATATCTCGGCCAGTTGATATGTTCAAGTAATAATCTCTTTGAAAGAGAGGAATTTGATATAATGAAATGACACTACAAACAAGTGATCAAAGCTGAGCAAACATTGCATTTTTTAGCACTCAAGGATATCTCTTAAAGTTAATCATTTTTGGAAGCATATGCCCATGAGTAAGCACAATTATGTCATTTTAATTTTGTTAGGGTAGTATTGTCCTTTTAATTCATATTTAATGGAGTTTTTAATGGAGAGTTAAAATAGGACTAATTTTACATCTAACTAGGGATACAATGACGAAATTGAGAAAAAATAAGTACGAGGACCAATTTGAGTATCTGACCCTAGTACAAGGACCAAAATGGCCTTTTACCCTTCTTTTACTCTAAAAAGTTATAGTACAAATTAGAAATTGAAAGTCATTGCAATTAGTGAGAGCAAAAGAGAAGAAGAAAGTAAGTTGTAATCTTAAATGAAATTTCAAAAGATAAGCCAGTATGGTGAGGCCTTGTTAGTCCGTGAGGTGTGGGCCTTCATTTCTACATTCTTGGTAGGCACGTTTAATTAAATAGCCGTCCTTTAAATGCTAATCGTTCATTAAATTATATGTTAAATATAAAACTATACTTCTCAAATCTCATCATAACTTTAGAATTTTAATAATATATAAAAGTTTGAAAGTCAATTGTCGAAAAATTTGTCAACTGACAACCGAATGGTAGGTGGATCCCCATGGCACAAAATAGTGTCAAGTGACACCATTTTGCTCCCCACACTATTACATATAAACCCTTAAAGTACACACTAACCCATCATTAAAAAACTTAGGTGACCCAACAAAAATCTTAGTTGACCCTTAAAATCTCACACCCACTAAAAAAAACTCACTACTAAATTCCTGAGATGACCCTACTAATTGTGTACTCACTAATACCCAATCTAGTTTCAGGCTCTCCTCTCCCCCATTTAAAACATTTAAATTTAGAGTTATTTGAACTTAAGTACCTAAAAGTTTACCTCATTTTGAAGAAAAAATGTTAATGTTTTTTGGTTAAAATTTGGGTTCAAAGTGAAATTTTTTTTAGTGTTTGCATATTAAAGTTAAATGTCGTTGATTTTTGGGGATGTTTTTAGGCAAAATTGAACGTCACGTATCGAAGTTTAAAATGAAGTGAACTTTGGGGAGAAGAAAACTTTAGGACATCAATATTAAAAATGGAGTGTACGACATCACTTTAATTTCTAAAATCCGAATCTATTACAAAACTCAAAAGCTATAGCTACTATGTATTGATCTTAATTTTTATTTTAAACTCATCACTCTTTCATATTCTATCCGATGTGGGACTATACTCATATATTAATAATACCGCTTCACTCATGGCTAATCAGACCATGCATTTGACACATTGCTAGAAACATCCGTAGGGTCTTGCACCACTTCACTTGTGGGCTAATCAGACTATATCACTCTTATGGGAGTCCATGGATTAACTTGACCCTTGGGTATCCCGTAGGTTAACTTGACTTGGTCTAACTCGACCTTTGTCATTTTTCGACACCTTCGGGATTAATATCGGACTTTCAATTCTTACTTTATTGGGGAAAAATCAGTCTTAATCTAGAGTTAACGCTCTTTTAAGCAAGGGTTGAGAATCAATTTTAACTCAAAAGCTATAGCTACTACGTATTGACTCCAACTCTTATTTTAAACTCATCACATTTTCTTATCCTATATATCTAATGTGGGACTATACTCGCATATTAATAACCTCAACAAATATCAACAAACATGTGGTCTACAAATTTAATAACTAAGCAACAATTCTTTGCCAAGCATATGTAACCTATATGACCACGTGAATTTTTTCCTGATGGATACATCTGAAGATGGCCATACATTGAAGTTTTCCTCATCTCTCTCTCTCTCTTTCAATCAACTAGCAATACGAGCGTTTCGCATATATCTAATTATGAACCATGCGCTAGTGTGCGTGCATGCAACTGAAAGGTTGATGTTTAGTTGCTAATCAAGTCAGTCATGTTCTGCACTCTCAGAAAGCACACCGTGTGGTAGAGGACTTTGACTGGTTAATTAAAATTTCTAGGTTTAAGTTTTATTACAATTTAATTGCACGAAAAATTAGTAAAAAGTGAAAACTTACTATATATATTATTAATTAGAACATCATAATAAAACTCCTTCTTTTAGCTACACCTTGCTTAATTAATTTTCATTTCCTTTAAGGGAAAATAAGTAACATAACTATTCAAGTTTCATGCAATTGGCTCATTTGACACTCGTGTACGAGCTGTATCTATTTTTCCCTCCGTTGTTGACCAGAGTGTTAGGGTGGGTCCAGATGCCGCCGCTTTGTCTGGTGCAGGCGATGTAGCACACTATATAGCTCGCAAAGCCAAACGTAGAGTTTTTACTTTTCCTCCGTCTCTCCTCGGGCTTTGCATCTTTAACTCTTTTGAAGACTTGAGATGTAATTTGTTTTGTTTTCGTATGAAGACGGAGCAACCTTCGTTTCTTTACATACTTTTGTAATTTTTTCTAACTGCCGTTAGAAACTTTTTAATGAAGCGTGAGGGAGCTTGGCTAAACCATTTCCACTTTTTTATTAAAAATAATAATAATAATAATAATATCAAGTTTCAGTTGATTGTTCCTAGCTAGCTATAACTCAAGCATCCACTATATAATGAATCTAACGTGAAACTGATCTCTCTCATAATTCAACTCTATATACGTGGAATTTACTTTGATATCAACGAAAACTTGAATTCATCTTGTTCTATCTCTAACGAGCAATCCTATTTGATAAAACAAAATGAAGTACCCCAAGGCCCGTGATAGAAACTAGATTTGATACACAAACTAAAATTCTTTGATTTTGTTTACTATGTAGTATTTCACCATTGTCCTTCAGTACGCACTAACGTTAACACCTTGTTGAAAGCACATACAACAACCTTAATTTGTTTGTTACCTACATTAATAACTAGATCAATTAAATTGACTCTTTGGCATGCCAAAAGTTAACCCTTATCCCCTTAATTATTAGTAATATTGACTACGTACTAATCTAGGAGATGCGGATGCCAAAGTGAAACTGTGGCAAATCCTAAATCTACACATGCAAATGCGAGCGTACATCAACTCACAAGATTTAAGAATAGGGTATTAGCACTTTGGTACCCCCAAAGTTTGCAACATTTTTAACTTTGATGTCCCAAAGTTTTTTTTCGATACTTTGATACCCTAATGATGTGTTTGGCAATCTTTCAAAACTGGGCCAGGCTCAAACCTGACCCAGTTTTTAAAGATTTTGTTTGAGAACAAGAGGCCGAGATCTGGCGCCGTTTATGGTAAATGGCCTTAAACAGCTTTTTTGGACCAGGGGGTGTTGGTCCAAAAGAAAATCCAAAAGAAAGCTGGTTTAGCATAAAACTGGGTCAGGACTGGTCCTGACCTAGTTTTGTGTAGTTTGCTAAACACACCCTAATGTTTACACTTCTTCTGACCCGACCTTGATACCCAAAGTTTTTTCCCAACCCTTTGATACCCCAAATTTAGTCCAAAGTTTGGGATACCAAAGTTAAAATAGGGTTAATTACAGAAAACCCCATGAACTTTTGAGAAGTTGCCGTAAACCTCCATCAATTTTTTTATTAGACTAAATCCCCCTTAAACTTTAGGGTTTATTGCACATAACTCCCATGAACTATTTTATTTCACTAAATCTGACCTGAAAGTTAATCTTTTAATTCTCATATTAGCACCATCAACTCTAACGTGTCACTAGTAAGCACATGAAAAAAAGAAGACGAAAAATTCCTTCTTAGTCCAAAATAAACTCTTTTTTTAAAAGAAAAATAGATAATTTTTTGGGATTAAGAAATCATTTCATCTTTTTTGGCACATGTTCGCCACATGAGATGTTAGAATTGGTAGTGCTAACTTAATTAGAGATTAAATGAGAAATTTTCATGTGCAAATTAGTGAAATAAACAGTTCATGGGGATAATGTGCAACAAACCTTAAAGTTAGGGGGTTTAATGTAATAAAAAGTTAAGGGTACCAAAAGTTCATGGAGGTTTCTGTAATTATAAAAATATGGAATCTTTGGGGTATCAAAGTTAAAAATGTTTAATCTAGATATCAAATTTAAAAAGTTTGTAACTTTAGGGTTATTTATCAAAGTCTTAATAAAAAACTCTGGGTTTTTTTTTTGATGAAACTCTGGGGTGTTAAAATAAAAACGATGTCAACCTTGGGGTATCAAAATGTCAAATAAAAACTTTGAGGTATCAAACTTAAAAAAAGTGTAAGTTAAGGGTACCAAAGTGAACATAGCTCTTTAGAAGGATTACAGCTTCGGTGCTCCAACAAACTGATTTTGGAGCACCGATGTCATGTTTAGTAAATTCGCATCGAAAATTTCTCTCTCATTCCGCTTTTTAAGGGATAGGCGGTTTTTAGGTGTTCCACACCTAGAACTGTAAATAAGTAGAACTTTAAGGATATTTTAGGAATTAAATGCATCAATAAAAGGGATAAAATCTAATCTTTGAAAACAGTTATAGGTATCAGACTGATTTAGTATCCTGTAGATTTTCTACGGAGTTTCCTTATAGCCTTTTTTTTCCAATCGCAACATTATCTTTTATGTCATATGTTCAATAAAAATAATATTTGAGAAAATTTCAATAGAAAACACGTGATTAATTAATTTCAACATAGCAATATTATGTTTTTATAATCATGAAAGAAGAAAGTTATAAAAGACATCACGGTTTCTTTAAATTATTTATTGACCAATTATTTTCAGATCATCTAAATTCTTCGTTTTAAATTTTAAAAATTAATATAATACTAAGTTGTTTTATTGGATTTTGCAAAAGGGAAGGTAAAAACATAGTAGAGGATCGGAAAACGGTTGTGAGAAAAGAGAAAACAAATCAAATGAGGAATGGCTTAAATATCCTTTATATTTTCAACCAGTTTTTTCATTATTTAAGAATTTTAAATTTAAGTAAATTTTTTTGGACCACCGAAGAAGCAATGCTACTTTAGAAAATAAAGCATTTTCTGAAATGCAACTTTTTAAAAATCCATGCACAACTATTTTTGCCTCGTGTACTTGTCCGCGTGGAAACTGACGGCTGTGATGATGCAAGTGCCTCCAATCGAGCGGTCAGAAAGCGATGATTTATCCAAATAGAGAAAGCACCTAAAGTGGGACCCTCATCTACTAGATAAGATTCTTACTACTGTGGACCTTCCTGCATTTGCCACGTGAGCAGTCATCTAGGCCCGCTGTGCGTGAGGTGTCCGCAACCTCGGCAGACGGCAATTCCCACGTGTTGGAAGAACCAGATCACGGTTTTGCCCTCGGCCGAGTAATCCCGTAGCTGGAACAGTCAGCGGGGGGCAAATTTGTCCATTTTGCGTGTGTGCCAGAGTGCATGTAGTATGCAAATATATTTTGTTTCTTTTTTATTAATGGATGCAGAGCAATGCTCGCGACTGCCGCGTTGCTCGCGTTGCTCGAGTTGTGATTGATAAAGGGGATAGGCTTAAGGGGTTAGAGTTGTAGGGTGGGGCCCTATTTGAGGGCAGGTGTCGGCGAGCACAGCGGCAGTCGCTAAAACGCGACTACCGCTAGTATTGCTCATGGATGCAAAGCCTTAGGATTTTGAAATTGTACGTACACAATGAACATGGCAGAATACAGATTTTCCTTCACGATGATTCTTAACAATGAAGTATCTAAGTGAATCCTAATAATCTTTATGAAGGTTGGATTACACGTCATTTATTTATGACTGTATTAAGAATATAATCTAACAACATAGAAGGTTAGTTGATGAGAAGCCAAAGTCACACTTCGGATGCTCCTTGCCAGCTTTGTGCCCAATGCGTACGTGATCCTACAATCTAAATCAAAATCAACTATTATACTAACTACTATATCGTTATGCCACTGTAATTGACGTTCTACGGACTCAGCATCGCCATCCTACCACAACTATTAAAATGGCGTGATTAGCAGAGCCATCCAATCACGGGTTGGCAACTGTCACCTTACAGTTGGTCCAGTACACATGGAATCACTCACTTCCTGACCTCATATTAAAGGTTCTTCCAAAGAAATATTTGGCATGAATTTCCATATTAGAAATTTATATACCATTATCTACAGTCAATAAGTTGAGATAGACTATCTACAAGTCACTAATTTGAGTGTCAAAGGAGCTTTTGACGAAATCCAACCCTCAACTACACCAACATCTTCTTCACCAACACATCCAAGTTCTACAACTTGGATCTTGGCATGTGGCTCGGGCCCTATGTGACAACCATCTATACATTTCTCATATTAACAAAATAATTCTTATCTTTACGATATTTTTTTCTAATTATTTTGTTGTAGTTTTTTTTACCTTGCTTTTTATTTTGAGGCAATTAGCACTTGTTTTGATAGTAGCTTGTTTTGTTAATTGAAGTGATAAGTCATATCAAGTATCCCCTAATACTAGTGGTGATATAGAGGATTTAGTACTCTAGATTCTCACGAAGATCCTCTTCATTTAAAGATCCCTAGATCGAATCTTGTCAGCCAAGCATCCACTTCCTAAAATGGCGAATATATCTAGATTCCTCAAAATACAACAGTTTAAAAGATGAAAATTAAACGAGATTAGATTACCTCTTATCAACATTCTGTAATCTAATCTGATTCTAATTAATAAATCATTTTAAAATTCAAAAACCAAATAAATAATCAAGCACGAGTAACAGACTTAGAGCCACTAACCCTTTAATTTATATCCATATACAAAGATTTCCAACTAATCCAAGGGCAAATCTGTAATCATCCATCCTATGCGACAAAAATATAAAGAGACGTGAACAATGAAACAAACCCAGTTCTTATCGCTACCAAACTGAAACTCGAACTCGACTCAATCTCCAAGAAAAAAAGAAGAAGAAAAGGAATCATGGCATCTGACGACGACTACGAAACTGAGCTCCGGCGCATGTCTCGCCTCTCGATCGAGACCTCCGACGGCGACGAAGCAGACGCCGAGATGTCTGACGACGAAAAATACCCACCAACCAAAAGCAACTCCGGCGACGATGAAGATGACGATGAGTGTTTTGTGCTGGAAGGCGCCGAGGCGTTGGGCCGGGACGGGCCGGTGAAGGAGACTGGCCGGGCCCGGAGAAGGAGATGGGTTGAGAGGAAATGGAAAATGAAGAGGTCCAACTCCAATACGGAGCAGTGTAGGGTCCTTGTAAGGCCCAGGGGCCCAGAGTCTGAGTCCATTTACATGGATTTGGATGAGGTTAAGGCCTGTAGAGAATTGGGCCTTGAGCTGCCCTGTGATTGGACGGTGGAGATTCCTTGTGGATTCTCGGGAGTTGATACCAGCAGCGGTGCGGATTCTCCTATCGGTAATTGGAGAATCTCTAGCCCTGGTGAGAATCTTATTATTTTTTATTAATTTATTTGCTTTTTTAAAATTTTTGAGAAAGTGTTTGATCAATGTTCTTGAATTTTTTTCGCAGGGGATGATCCTAGAGATGTGAAGGCAAGGCTGAAGATGTGGGCCCAGGCGGTGGCCCTCGCGTCAGCTTCGAGTCTCAGCGGATGATCGGACTGATGACTGGAGATCTAATGGTGATGAATTCAGTACATAAGGTATTAGGAATTTATAGGATTGAAGTGAAAGTTCTGTAATTACTTCTTTTTTTTCAGTTTTTTAATTTTGTTTTGAGTAATGGTAATCAAACTACTGGTGCATCTTTATTCTCTGATTGGTGGAAAAAGAGACAGTACACCAATCAGTATATATACTTATCAAGCTTTTGGAAAGAGTATGTGATCTTTTTTATGTAAATAGTTTTCTTGGATTAGGAGAGAGCACAGTGTTTGATCAAAGCATTTTTTTTTTTTTCTTTTTTCTTTTTTTTTTTCTTTCGGTTGAGAACTTTTTGCATAGAAGAATCCTAGTAAAGATTTGCAATTGTACCTTTAATTGATTTATTAAACGTGAATTTAGTTAGTAGTAGGAATTTGACAAGTCTACTGTTGATTGTGAAGACTGAAGTAGAAGAATAAGAAGCACTTGCAAGTTGAAAAAGAGATTCTGGATATCCAATGAGCCCCATTATATCTCACATCAACTTTAATCTTGAATATATATCACATAATGTTGTTCTTTTTGTCCCCTTTTCTTCTTTAATGCATGAGGAATGTTGGTCCCCGACAAAATCTATTTTCGTTAAAAAGAGTAGATTCTACTCAATCGAAATGATCTTTTGATCAACCCAGATATCCTGTCGAGTCTGAAACATGAGAATCTTGAATTTTTGCGCATAATCACAAAACCTGCATAACATATGGTTTGCTGAAGAATTTGGAGTGTTTTCTGCTCATAGCAGCATAACATTTCATCGGATTCTTAACGCAAGAAGTAGAATGAATGAGGCATTCATATATTTATCGATTTAGTCTATAAAGCCATACAAAAAGATAGAATATGATGCTGTTGTAACAAGCTCCTCATAATTTCTATACCCTTATCCTGATCATACCCATGAAAGAATTATCTACTCAAGAATTGCGGAGCACTGTTGGCATCCAAATATTGCGGTATGGAGAAACTTCAATTATCTCTGTTTGTTATTGATTTTGATCTTCATATATGAATATACTACTTCAATTTACTTCACTGGAGAAATAACTGAATGAATGAATTTAGTTCCTCCTTTTGAATACAAGATTGCGGCAGGTCCTGTCACAAGGATATGGGCAGTCTATAGCCTTTACTTCAGCCCGATCAAAGTACCAGTCACCTACGGCCTTTGCAATTCCCTGCAAATCGACAAAAAACTCAAAATGATGAGTAGAAAAAGAATCGATCATAAAATGAGAAATTAAAAGCAGGAAGAACGAATGAGTATGTTAGTGATTCTCAGCAAATGAATGTTTTCTTTCGGGGTAACAAATATGGTATATATTGGTCTTATCAGAGTAGCACTCTTCAAGTAGTGTCATCACCATTTACATTTGGATGTTTAATGCTGCGATCAAACCTAAGCCTTCAAGGTTTTATATTGGGTTAGTTGCGGACAGACCCGCTGTAGTTCTATTGTAGCTGTTAGACCCCCTGAGTGATTTCAGTAAGGGAGCACATCCACAAGAATAGAACTACAGAGGGGCTATCCGCAAATGGGGATAGTACAGGGGGTCTATTCACAATTAACCCTTTTAAACAATAAGAAGCCATAGTGAATCTTGTGACTAGGATTAACCACTTATCTTAAACTCTCGCAATCTTCATATATATGACCTAATCAACCTTTACTGCAACTCATTCTGCAGTGATCTATTCCTAGATTTGGTACCAGCCTGAAATTTGTGAAAGAAATTGTCTCTTCAGTTGCTTGTCATGGCTGTAGACAAGTTGAAATTTGATTGGGTCATTTTTATTGGAGGAAGAGACTGATTGTAATATATTGTTCATTGCATACTAGGAATCATGAAACACCTCAATTGGAGATTAGATACAATGATAACAGCAATTATTAATTTCTTGGTGGACTAGTGCTCTATTTAGATGATGACAAATTCCTTCACAAAAATGTGCATGAAAATAGATTGTGGAATACATATAGGCAATAGGAGGTGATTGATATTAAGCTCTGAAAACACCGAATGGAAATAATTTCATGCCTAACAAAGACATTTGGATTTCAAGAATCTAGTACAAGATTGCATCAAATAAAGCAATATGCAAATATAGCTGCTTAACACTATGGTTTTAATAATAGTCTTAACTCCACAAGAATACTTACTGAGCTCCTAAGCATGAAAGGAAGAATAGTTTGAGGAAGAATTCTTAGCGACATAACAAGCATCAATTTAGTTGATTATGCTCGAATTTGGCCGTACCTTGTTCCCAATTTGGGGACTATTATTTGCATACCATGTATCCTGCCTCTCCATTTGGCAATGGGCAAAACATGAATTAATAAATAAACCATTTTGCCTGGATGTGGAGAAGCCTTTTACATCACTAAGCATCTGATTCCGAAATCCTGAAATTAAAAACGCATATGTGAATGTATATAACCTACATGCGTTGAGCGGAAATTTTTTTTTGAAGAAAAGTCATCGTAAAGAATGAGAGAGAATTACGCTGCAAAAACCGGATTTGATCTGCATTGCACTTTGCATAGTTAAATTTACAGTCCTTCCAATAGCCATGAGGATCAGCTTTGTTGGGAGCTAAGCTTTGCTGGAGCTGAAATGAGAGAGATATGGAACATACTTAAATGTTTTCAACCTTCTAGTAATCATCTATGGAGATAAATTTTGAGGACATAAAAGAGAAATATAGAAATATTCATACTATATTTAGAATCAGAGATTTAACTCAACCACCAAGTCCATAGTAAAATCTATAAATTGAAACTCAGGTCTCTAATACACCAATTGTACACTTTAAGGATAAAAATATACCTGCCATACATCATATGCTGTATTCAGAATAAACATTGGGGTCTGAATATTTGGCACCACATTCTGTGGAAAGAAGCACTGCAAAAGGCCAAAAAAATAAAATAAAAATAAATTTTTTTTGTAAGCAGTCAGTCCACCAAGGTCGTTTACAGTTCACCATTAATCTATTTCTGTGGAAATAGTAGAATACCGAAGTTCCATCCATCCGAGAAGTGCATGTACTTGGCAAGTTCTTTGCTGATCCCTTCATTTTCATGCAATTAGGAAACAGAAAAACTTTCAGAATAAAGTACTAATTTCCCGAGAACCAAATAACAGCTTAAAGACCTTAAACATTTAGATTTAGTTAAACACAAATGCCTCCAGTCTGGGTGCAATCTGCACCTTATTACAAATGTACAAACAACTACATCTATTTACACCACACATGAATCCATAGGAAAATATATGTGAAACAATTACCTGCAAGGTCACTACACCTTCGAAGAAAGATCGTATTGTCCTCCCACCAGCTACATCAACCCTACAGAAGTACACGTAAAAATAATACATTCAGATTATATCATAGATGTTAACTAGATTGATTGCACAATAAGCCAAAAAAATGTGCTGAGAAATATTAAAGGTGTGAATCATACGCATCGAGAAAGAGCCCAGCATCAGCGAGGCACTTGACTTTGTTCTTCTTAAGAACAATGCCCTAAACTCATCACAGTGTTGTATGGATGCTATACCTCCAGCAGAGCACCCAGCAAGAAGTGCCTGCAACATTACCGAGGCAAATAAATATGGGAACTTTGTAAACAGTAGTTTAATATGCATAACAAAGGTAGAGAAATACCTGATTAGCATGACGCATTCCCTTCGACATTAAATCTTGCATAGCAACTTCATAGATACGTTGGCCACGGAAAAAGAGACCTACTTGCTAGAGATATGGGCAAAGTAATTCAACACTATGCTACAGTAAAATCTTTTGGAAAAAAAAAGAGAACTAAACCACCCTTGGTAATAAAGGAACTTAAAAGAAAGTGGATAATGCTAGGCTAAGCAGCTAATCCAGATAACAATGTCTAATTGTGTAGAAACTAATAAACGAACTTAAAAGAAAGTGAATAATGCTACGCTAAGCAGCTAATCCAGATAACAATGTCAAATCGTGTAGAACCTAAAGAACTAAAAAATCAGAATACAAATTTTATCAGATTGTTCAAAGTTAAAAAACAAGATGATTCAACAGAACAAATTTAGATTTTCATCGGTTGTTCTATTAGCATATCGATTTTCTTAATCAGGCACCCAAAAAAAAAAGAAAAAAGAAAAAAAGCTGGAAATGCTTCACGATGATGGCCCTGTCCACTAATAGTATGTTGCTCTTGACAGAAAAAATTCAAACGGTTGCTAGTTTGTGTATCTTGTGTGACATCATCTTTTAGGAGGATGTCTTTAAGTTATAATAGCAGTAATGATTTTTGCATGATGATCTTAAAATCTGGTAATCAACAAATGATAAACTGATTCTCTTTTGTAATTTGTTGTTGATCCCCCACAATAATATGCGGATATTTTTTTTCTTTATCATAATAGTACCAAAAGTATGCCAATGTTTTGATAAAATGCTACTTTACAAAATGCAGGATCAAATGGTCAAACAAAACTGGAACGAAGGATAGTTGCTTTATGTAAATATTCAGGTTCTGGAGAAGTGGAGGCATCCAACTTGTAGAAGTGGAGGCATCCAACTTGTAGCATAATTCCATGAATGCATCAACTTGATATTATTCCCAAATGCACGAAATGTTTTCAGTACATATATTTCCAATTTGCAATAGCATAAGTCAATGATGTCTAAAAGAGTTCCAAGAAAGAGATTTCGATTGCTTTATAATATATCAATATCAGTGAGAATGTTATCTGTCATGAATCATGGTGAATATCAAATATTTTCTGGAGAAGTGGAGGTATCCAACTTGTAGTATAATTCCATGAATGCATCAACTTGATATTATTCCCAAATGCACGAAATGTTTTCAGTACATATATTTCCAATTTGCAATAGCATAAATCAATGATGTCTAAAAGAGTTCCAAGAAAGAAATTTCGATTGCTACATAATATATCAATGGCAGTGAGAATGTTATCTGTCATGAATCATGGCGAATATCAAATATTTTCTTTTTTCAAATATCATTAATGAAATGGGTGAATACTATGAGTTCGACTTATAATGAATTCTCAAGACGTCACAGATCAAGCAATATCAGTGGAATGACAGTCATACAGACCCTATTGTAGCCTTCTCCGGTGAATGACGCACCATCACAATAGCGAACCTTGACTCTGTTCCAATTATAGAAGTCTGCAAGAATTATAAAACCAGTTACAATGAGAATAAGTTTTAAAGGATTTTGTTTTGAAACTAGATGAATAATACAGACATAATGAAGGGTTCAGCATGAGTATACCAGGATTCTCTTCAGGTTTGTCACTCATTATTCCAGTGAATGGTATCTCCTTCTCCATATAGTAGGATGAACCACGACGTGATTTCTTTCGGTAAATACATGTTCTTAGGTTATTGCACCAGCCTCCTCCCTATGACATTATAACACGAGTTTCAAAACAGAAATATGCTTTTGGACTATTCTAATAACTTATATTTAATGTTATAATGTAATGTCTACAAACCTCTAAATTAACGAGCCAATTATTTGCTCCTGACCCAAATCCATGATGAATGTGGTAACCAGGTGGGCTACCATCCATACATACTGCATCAAGAAATATTGATATTGATGAGATACAAGCAAAATTTCTAGAGCAAAATTTCTAGTCCCAAATGCCTTAAAACATGAAATCAAATTAAAATTACAGTGAAATCAGAACGTGAGAAGACAGTGAAAACTTGTCTAGGATATAAATGGATAGAAAACAGGTTTTCTAATGCTTAAAGTACAATAACATATGACATATGAATACAAACTCAAATAATACAGAAACTGGCTTCTCCAAAAGGAAAAATTTCCTGGGTTCTTCGTCTCTAATTGGCTGAGCAAAAAAGTTCCCAGACTAAAATAACAATATTTCCAATCGAAATTTGAAGTAATTGATTGCAATCAAACAAAATAAAACAGTAGATTTTTGTAACAGAAACAAAAAAAGGAGGTTAGGAGAACAACATCATCATGCCCAAAATGAGGAAGAAACAAAAGGAATTCCTCCATGAACCCAACCATACAACATTACCTCAAAAAGCAATCCCATGAGCCCAAATAAAAATAACAAAAATATTAAAATTTACAAAATCAAACTATAGATACCAAGCCAAAATTAATAAAACAACAAGCCCTCATCTAATTAAACCACAATGAAAAAGCAATGCCATAACTAAACCATTACAAAATCTGAAACACAATGATTCTAGCAATCAAAACCACATCTACAGTCATTAAAAAAAACCATAAAATTGATAGAATCATACCCGCTCCTTTAGAAGTAGCATAGGGGATGAGGGTCAGACCCACAAGCAACGGTTTAATCCCAAACCCATTAGCCTCATAACCAGACTCAGTCACATTCCACTCTTCAAGCTCAAACCCATGAACAAATCTCCCCAAACTCAGAGAAACCAACCCAATAACCCAAAAAAACTTCATGGGTTCTCTCAAAAAATGGGTTAAGAACAAACCCAAGAGACCCAAATCTGTTATATACAACAGAAGAAAGGGAAGATTCAGGGGAATTGACCCAATGGGTATTAATAGCTGGAGGCTGAGAAATCAATGTGGGTTGGGTTTTTGTTTGTCTTGTTGCTTTTTTCCCCCTCTTTTCAATGGGAGGCTTTTTTTTGTTATTTTGTTTGAAAATGAAACGCTTTGGTTTACAACTTTCAGTGTGAATAAATGCATGATTTTTCTCTTCTCAAATAAAAAAAAAAAAGAAAAAAAAAGAAAAAGAAAAAGCATGATTTTTTTCCTTTTTAATTTTGGCCTTGTTTCCCGCTTTGGTTGTTGCTGATTTTGATTATGATTTGATTTGCGCTCTTGTTCAAAGAATCCAGCTCAAGATTTTCTCTAAAAGCTATTTCATTATATATTTTTAATTAAAATATTAGATATCATTTTAAATTGTTAATTAATTAGTATTTATTTTGTACATTACTCTTGGTATTAGTATAACAAATGATGGTATCTTGAGGTTTGTACCACATGCGTGCCCTCTCTGCTATCCTCTGGATTGAGATCTTGGTTTGCTAATTAATTAATTAATTAATTTACTTATCGACAAGAGTCATAGTCCAGTATGTTACAACTCAAACTCCTTTTTATTCTAAGTGAGTTTTGATAAGTTTCTTAAAAGAATAATCTTAATATGAGACGGTGGAGCCCCTGATCTAAAGGTTTTAATGAAATTTATGAGAGGCAATAGTATACACATTTATTTTTATGAGTAATGATAACGATATTACAACTCTCATACTACTTTGATACTACCGCAAACAAAATAGTGAGACCACAGTGACTCATAATTTTCTCGTTACAGTTTTCAAGAAAACATGTTTATTAGTGATAGTATAAAATTAATATTAGGAATTCTAGAATGGTTAGCATTTTCCATTTTTGATAGCATTAGTATACACATATAAGACTTCAGGCCAGTCATAGATGCCCCTGCCAAAATTTAGTAAATTATGTTCATTACATTTTTACGTTCTATATTAAAGTTTGCTACCATGAGAATAATTCTTTTTGAAGGATATTCTTGTTGACGAATAAGTGCAAGGAAAGAAAAGGGAGATAGCGACTTAACTTAGGCATTGCTACCTTCCTTTACTTTGAAGGTTGATTCGAAAATGACATTTTTGACTAAAATTTATAAATAATATAGACACTTTTGATTAGACTTTTGTTTCCATCTTAAAAATTCTTTCTTATCCCAATAGTCTATAAAAAATACAGTGAAGATATACAAATACATCAAATTAAACAAGTGATTCCAAACTTATCTTACACTACTCTTTTTCAAATTAATCTTACAATAAAGAGAGAAGAGTGTGGGGTCATTTGATAAGTCTATCAATTTTGGAAACATTGAAGAAGATGGTCTCCGAAATTTCTCTCTCTTACAGTGTGAAACTGGTTTGAGACTAGTATAATTTTTACTACTCCATTTAATTTCATATGATATCTATTCTGTGAGTAACTGTTCGTGTTTCACATTTTTTGAAATATACTGTGAGCAGAGTTTTTGGTTATCATGTACTTGAGAAATTCTGTAAAATGAAAAGGTACATGAGTTAGATGATAGTGCAAGTGAATGGCATTAGAATTCAAATCTCAGAAAAATGGACATATTTGACGACCAAAAGTTTAGTAAAATTCTACGACATAAAATATACCGTCTGAACCTCAAAGAAAAGACTAGCTCAGACTAGCTCAAGCAGTTATATGATGACAGAAGACCACGAATTATGACATTTATTTATTACTAATATTTTAAAGAAGCTAAATTTTTAATCACACGAGTCACATTTTTAAAACCTCAAGAACTGCCCACAATAACTTGAAATACTTCAATATTCACCGGAGGAACAAATTTAGAAAAATAAAAAACAATTTCATGCTCAATTACTTCAGCACTGCCATCTTCATATGCCATGCACACATCGTGTGCACCGACAAACTAGTTTGGAATAAAAGATTTTTATTAATGTGTGCGTGTGTTTGGTTAATTTGAATATGTGAGGCAAAATTGTTGCCACATCTGAAAGATGCTAGTTATTAGTGGTGACATTACTATGCTTAGCTAACCTGACTATAAAAACAAGCCCAAACAGAGAGCTAACAGTGTGGAAAATGCATAAATAGTCTTTTCCCATGGCATAGAAGAAGTCTGATTCCCTAAATTCTCCATAGTCTAATTTTCTTCTTGTGGAAGAGGAATGTGCAATTTCTTCATTCCAAATAGAAACAACCAAATGTGAATTGAACCATGAACCAACTATAGGAAATGCACATGTTTCCTTTTCACTTCAAACCTTCAATCATCCATTAATTGGTGATGCATGTGAGCTCACAAGATACACCGCACATGAACTTGTAGTTGTCAACAATTAGGCAAATGGCAATTCAATTGCTATCACAAGAAAATAGTGATGCCTCAATCTATAACGAAACTAAATTCAAATTAAGTCATAATCAGTTATTCACTAAGACATCAAGTTTATCTGCACCGATAATGATTTTCAATGATTAGTTATTACTTTTTTTTTCCTCTTCAATTCTCTGCCGACAATCATTACTTTGCTTTTGAGCTAGATTGTGTATGGAAACAAAATTCTCTTGCTGATAGCTACATTCTTGATTTTTACTTTCTCTCACGCTGAAACCTTATCCATTCATTTCTTGTTTGATCAAAATACCCACAGGATTATTACAAGTTTAACTTATCCATTGATATTTTTTTTCATGATTCTCTCTCATGTTATAGTACAAAATTTGGAGATTTAGAGATTAAATTTCAATTTTTTATACTTGGTCTCTTTCAAAGATTACTTATATATATTATAAATATCTAAATTTTACTTCTATTTCTTAATATCATACTCCATTTTATACATATTGATGCCATCTGATGACAAAGCTGCTAAAGTTTATAACCAAGTTGAGCTGGACATGGCGGTAGACAAGTCCAAGATTGTATGTATTCACTGACAACCTAGCTGCTGACAAAATTTTCATACATTTTATTAATCAATTTAACTAATATAGATTCTTTCATATATGCATAGCATATTTATTGGTATGAATAAATATGGGTCCTATACTGACAATTTGCTGTTTAAAAATGTGTCTTCCTAGGTTCTATATATACATTGTACGGATCCTGCATGTCAACAAGAGTCAAGATCTGGTAGTTGGCAATTGCCAGGTTCACCTCATTAAAAGTTTTAAAAAAACAACCAATGTAAATATTCTTCTTATTCTATCCAAAGACATGTTAAATATATAAATGTATTTAAATCTTTGCCTAAATCAAGCACTACTAAGACTAAACCATTTTGCAATAGAAATATCCCTGAATAACTTCATCCTTAGCTAAACGGTATCTAGAAGTGCTCAGATACGTTGTGTTCAAGCTGGCAGTTTTTTGTTTACAAGCAACACACGTTTCATGGATAAAGTTTTGGAACAAGTTGAAGTGCAATCCAATACTCATCATAAACATTTTTTTCTCTGTAGTCTGACCTCAATCCAGGGACTTAACTCCAAATCAGTGATGTAGATATCAATAAATTGCAGATAATTTAACCTCCTCATTTGTGTTTTCAGTAACACTTATCACCCCTCAACTTGTTTATTACCACAATTACCCTCAATTTGTGGTGAGAGGGGGTTATTTATAATTTATCCTTCTCGTCTACCAACTTGAGGGGTAATAGGTACCAATAAATCTAGAGATACAAGTATTACCGAAAATTATAGATAAAAGGGGTTATTTGCAATTTATGCTTATCAACAGCTGCCTAATCATAGCTATGTGAAATCACAGACATCCCTTTGACAAACATCTGCTTACCTACCAATTTAACAAGGGTCAAATTGTCAGTATCAAGTAGTTAGTCTTAAAGATCAACAAGACAGGCCAATGCAATTGTCAGATTACTATTACTAGATTATGACTTTATAATAAACTAATCATAGATTACTTATATTAATTAATTGCAAGGAGAAGTGATAATATATTCAACTTTAGTACCGTAGCTTAGTGCAGTGTAGACCAAGGTTGGCGAGTGATGGGCTGACTTTAACAACTGCATTATTTTGATTGAGAGTTGTGTCATGTCCCCATGCTGCCATGCATATGCATGATGGTGAGATCAAGCACTCATGCATGTGATGATATATCCCACTTGTTTTTGTGATTGGAGTACCACATGATTCTTTTGTTAGAGCGCATAACATGCTGGTACTTTCCTATGTATTTGCTTCTTTGTCTGCTCTTCTAGTTGTTTTTGCTTGGAAACATTCTTTCTCTCATTTTCCTTTTATTAGTACAAATGTTACTAACCTTATATTGGAGAATTTTGCACAAAACTCTCATTAAATTCCATTTATCAGGAAAACTACCACAAATTATTTTCACTAAATTATCATACCTGAAATGATTTAGAATAAATGTTTTTCGCGTGTGTGGCATGCTTTAGATGTAGCTTCTATATCATCTTTATGTACTTTATATATCTTCTACATTGCCCTCTCTATTTTCAAGAAGAGTTTGGAACTTTTATCCAAGCCTTAAACGTCATTAGCAAGAATTTTCAATAATTCATGATGTTATGTAGCTTTATTATAAGTTTCCAATATTTTTGCACAAAACTCTTCAATGTTCATGGTAATTTAGTGAAACTTACCTTTGAAACAAAAGTGTAATCTGGTCTTGAGTCAAAAGTGTAATCTGGTCTTGAGTCTTAGTCTCTTAGCCATTGTCCTGCTTTACTATTTGAATGTCAGAGTGAAACAGACTTTCTAACTCAATAACATGCTTTGACCTTGAACTTGGCTGCTTAATTTGAACTATTTTGAGATCAAACTACTAAAAAGATTGGCAACTCCTATCTATTAATTTTACAATGAAATTTATAGAGATCCAAATATAACAATCAAAATATAGAAGAATAGAAGTATGAGGAAAAGGATCCAAAACCAAGTAATCAAAATTACTGAGAGAAAGAGAAGACTAAGGTCATGATGCAACAGAATCCAGAAAATAATTTGTTTGAGCCTGTGAGAAAATATCTAAAGAAAAAGGCATGCATCTGTACTAGCAAAATTATAAATGGTTTAAACATAAAAAATTAAACAAAAAAAAATCATTGACTCTAGTTCGGATCGCTTAAAGCGGGTTATCGGGATCCATTTGTTTTGTAAACCCAAAATGCAACAAAATCTTTTACCTCCACAATTTCAATTTATTTCTTTTGAATCTAAAGATATATAGATAACTACAATATTCAAATTCATCTCTCACTTACTTCCTCTCCCTTAAGCAAACTTGCCTACTCTCATTCTGATCTAGCTTCCTTCCCTTGCTCTCCTCACCTTCTTCACTGCCAACATCAACAACAGCATCATGCACATCTCCTCTATATTTATACCACTTAGCACACAAAACATAAACCCCAAAGTTTACACAACTCAACACAGCCAGAAACCAGTAAAACCTATCCACATGATTCTTATTAAAATCCCTCCCATAAAGCCACCCCTCACCGTTCCTCGCCATCCTCCCCGTTACCGCCTCCACAGCCTTCACAAACACCGAACTCAAAAAATAGCCCATCGAAAGCGCCAGATACGTAAAAGAAGTCGCCAGCGACCTCATCCCTACAGGCGCCTCACTATAAAAGAACTCCATAAGTCCAACAAGTGTAAACATGTCTGCGATACCAAAAATTCCGAACTGGAACGAGAGCCAGAACAGGGATATTTTTTTCAGATGAAGATTGAAGGCGTTCCTGCGCTCGAGTTCTACGGCAGCGGCTATTGCCATGGAGATGGCGGAGAGGATGAGCCCGACGGCGACGCGCTGGAGGTGGGTGACTCCGGTGGGGTGGCCGGTGAGGCGGCGGGCGAGCGGGACGAAAAATAACTCGTAGAGGGGGACGAGGATGTTCATGAAGACAAGGGGGATGACGGGGATGGAGGCAGAAGGGACGGAGAAGTGGCCGAGGGAGCGGTCCATGAAGCTGCCTTGTTCGATGGAGAAGGTTTGGAGTTGGGCCAGTGACGCAGCGCGGAAGTTGAAATCCCGGAATCCACCGAGGGTTGATCTCCGAATCCACGAAGAGCTTCGAATCCACGAAGAGCTTCGAATCTTTTAAACGAAAATTTTATTGATGAAAGATATGCCTCTAGGGCTTACAAGACTCTGTTTAAATAGAAGATAAATAAGAATCCTACAATGACTCGAACTCCTACTAAAAATAGAAATAAGAACTCTAATTGACCCGAACTTTGCCAAAAATAGAAATAAGAAAACTATCCTCAAAAGACTCCCTACGATTAGGGAAGTAAATCGGTCAAATTTAGAATCAAATCGGATTTGCTTCCTAATCCAAACAGACTCCTAAAACATTACTAAAAATAATAAAAAATCGACGAAAACGCTGATATCTCTCAATCCGGAAGGAATTTGGCGAAATGAACGGTGACCAAACCGAATGTAGATGGGTTTGGTTGGCTCCGCCTCGAAAAAATATGTGATTTTAAAAAAAAATCATCCAAATCCGACTTACGGATTGAAAGTTACGACCCGTTCTTTATTGCAACCTATTTTCCTCGACCGGGTCCGCGTTTGGGCTTGTTACGATCCCGTTTCTCCATGAAAGTATCCGCAATGTGTTCTACATCAGTCTCCCCTGCTTGAAAAGAGCTCAACCCCAAGCTTATACTAGCATGAAGAGTTATTCCCTTTGGCGGATAATACTCAAATAAATCTGCAACATTGAAACTAGGAGAAATCCCCAAACCTGTAGGAAGGTCAACAACATAAGCATTGTCATTAATCTTCTTCAGTATTTTACATGGACCATACTTTTATTCTTGACTTGTTGTAGGTGCCCACTGAAAACGCCCTTCGTAAATACCATCACCATGTCTCCCTCCTCAAACACCTTCTTCCTCCTGTGCTGATCAGCATCCGCCTTGTATTTAGCATTAGATTTCTCTATTTTCTCTTTCACTTCTTGCTGGATAGCACGTATCTTTTCTGCTATATGATCTGCAGCAATACTCTGTCTTGGAAGCTTAGGTAGTGGGGCTAGATCAAGATAATGGTTCGGAAGCCTTCCATACACAATCACAAAGGGAGCCTTGCCCGTAGTTCGACTCTCCATACAGTTATAAATAAATTCAGCATGTGCTAGAGCAAGATCCCACTATTTCGGACGATCACCAGAGATGGATCTAAGAAGGTTACCGAGAGTACGATTGACCACTTCAGTTTGTCCGTCCGTTTGAGGGTGGTAGGCAGTACTGAATTTAAGTGAAGTATTGAATCGCTACCACAAAGTCTTCCAAAAGTGGGATAAGAACTTAGAATCACGATCAGATGTGATGGATTTTGGCACTCCATGAAGGCGAACTATCTCCCGAAAGAAAAGATTGGCAATGTTGCTAGCATCTGCAGTCTTCTTGCAAGGAATAAAGTGTGACATCTTTGAAAACCTGTCAACAACAACAAAAACAGAATCCATGTCTCGTTGGGTTCGAGGAAGGCCTAACACAAAATCCATCGATATATCATGCCATGCGCATCAGGAACAGGTAAAGGTGTATACAATCCCGTATTTTGGGACTGTCCCTTGGCAACTTGACACACTGAACAACGCCGCACGTATTTTTCTGTCCCCTTCTTGGTGAGGCCGATATATCGCTCTTCAATGGAAGCAATCGTCTTGTCACGTCCCAAGTGTCCTCCTAGTCCGCCAGCATGTAGGTCTCGTATTATCTGTTCTCTCAATGAACTCTGGGGTATGCACAACTGATCTCCATAAAATAAATAGCCATCATGAATATGAAAATCCCGGACTAATTGATTTTGTTGACAGCCGTTCCAAATCTCCTTAAAGTCTTCATCTTCTGCATACAACTCCTTCAAGTATTCAAATCCAGTCACCTATGTTTGGAAAGTCACCAACAAACCGACTCTCGGTGAGTGCATCGCAACTTTATTCTCACGCTCGACTTGTGCTTCAAAACAAAGGTGGCCTTCTGAACGCTATCCAACGAGCATGCATATAGTTGATGGTAGTCTGACTATTGATGGACTTCAAAGCCTGATGATCAGTATTAAGTAGAAACTCTCGCGAGATTAAATAGTGCTCCCAATGCTTCAAAGACTGAACTATGGCATACAACTCCAGTTCATACGTAGTCCACTTCTGTCGAGCTTCGCTGAGTTTCTCACTATAGAAAGCAACTGGACGCCATTCTTGAGATAGAACACAGCCAATTCTTACGATGGACGCATCACAATCAACTTCAAACACCTTTTGAAAATCTGGAAGGGCAAGTACTGGTGCGGTGGATAATTTCTCTTTGATCAATGCAAAGCTACGATCCGGATCTTCTCCCTAATTAAACTTACCTTTCTTCATGCACTCAGTAATAGGTGCCACAATGCTGCTGAAATTTTTAACAAATCTCCTGTAGAAAGTGGCTAGGCCATGAAAACTACGAACTTACGGCGGTCTTGGTAGGCCAATCTCGAATAGCACGCACCTTCTCTTCATCAACATGGATGCCCTCTGCACTGACGACAAAGCCCAAGAACAATAGGCTACTAGTCATAAAGTTGCACTTCTTCAGATTGATGTACAACTTGTTCTCCTGCAAAACTGTTAGTACCTTCCTCAAGTGGTCCAGGTGCATGGACTCAGTCTGGCTATAAATCAGGATATCATCGAAATAAACTACAACGAACTTGCCGATAAAGGGTTTCAATACCTGATTCATCAACCGTATGAAAGTGCTAGGAGCATTGGAAAGGCCAAAAGGCATGACCAACCATTCATACAGGCCTTCTTTTGTCTTGAAGGCAGTCTTCCACTCATCTCCTTCCCTAATCCGAATCTGATGATAGCCACTCTTGAGATCAAGTTTGGAGAATACTTTTGATCCAGATAACATATCCAGCATGTCATCGAGGCGAGGGATAGGAAATCGATACTTCACGGTAATCTTATTGATAGCTCTACTATCCACACACATGCGTCACTCTCCGTTCTTCTTTGGGACAAGTAACGCTGGCATGGCACACGGACTCATGCTAGTTCGGATAAGGCCCTTCTGTATGAGTTCGTCCACTTATTTTTGCAAGATCTCTCCTTCCGTCGGACTCATTCGATAGTGTGGCAGGTTTGGTAAGCGTGATCCAGGGATGAAATCGATCTGATGTTGGATGTCTCGAAGCATTGGTAATTCAGAAGGAAGCTCGTCAGGCATAACTGCATCAAATTGTTGCAAAAGGGTCTAAACTTCAGGTGGAATTTCGGTGGAGGCAGAATCCTCTTTTCCTAAAACAACAAGAGCATAAATCTCATCAGACTGTTTCACATCTTTCATGAAATCTTCATTGTTAACCAAGAACGCCTTCTTTTCAGCAACATCTATTTTGATTGACCCCTTCTCAGTAAGAGGCAAAAGCACAACTCGACGACCATCCTTCTTAAAGATGTAAACATTGTCCTTCCCTCTGTGCGTGGCATCAACATCAAACTGCCATGGCCTGCCTAGCAGCATATGACAAGCGTCCATCTCAACTTCATCGCATATAACATCATCAACATAATCACGGCTAATGGAAAAAGACACCCGACACACCTCATCGACTTGTACATCATTACCCTTGTGAATCCAACTGATCTTGTAGGGAGCAGGATGTTTCTCTATTTTCAGTCCTAATTTCTCCATCATACGCCGAGAGACAATATTCTCACTACTGCCACTATCAATGATAACATCACAAGTCCTCTGTTTTACCGTGCACATCGTGTGAAAGATATTATGCCTCTGGGGTGGTTCTTCTGTCTTTGGAGCCAATAGTAATCGCCGCACAATGCATGAGAGTTGATTCCCATCATCAGCACTCACCCCTTCACGGTCATAGTCTTCAGCGTCGTCTTCATCTGCATCCTCTTCTTCATGATCCACCATATGCACAGCACCTCGTTTAGGGTACTGATTGGATCGATGACCAGGTTCACCGCATCTATAGCACTTGATTGGATCGGGTTTGGCATATGGGTTCGATGGTATAGTCTTCTTTCTTTGCTGTTGTTGGCGTTGGCCTTGTACTCTTCGGTTATAGAATCTTGGCGGGGCGGTTTGAGGCTATTTATTCCGTCCACGATTGAAACTTCGTGTGCAACCCGTTAGGCGCCCACGATCCTTTATTATTTCGTCCAAGTTGCGGCTCTACCTTTTGGGCTAGGCTAGCGTAATGCGCCAAAGTATATGTCGCTATAAAGACACACGATCTGAATTGCTAACCTCAATCCCCTAGTGTAGCGAGACATCATTGCGACTTCGTTCTCATTTAAATTGTTGCGGAGGACAACCGATAAAACTCTGCGTGTACTCATCAACTGTTCTTCCACCTTGTTTGTAATTCTGATATTGTCCGAACAAGACTTGTTCATAGTCACCAGGTAGGAAACGGGCTTTCAGCAACTTCTTCATCTTCTCCCACCTATCGACCTTCGGCTTTCCTTGGCGAGTTCATACTGATTCCCACCAAGCAGATGCTCCACCCTTAAGTCGGTAGGCCACCAACTTAACCTTCCGTTCATCTGGGATCTCCATATACTTAAAAATCTCTCCACTTCTGTAATCCAGTCAAAAATTCTTCAATATGAAGTTGCCCATTGAAAGATGGCAGATCCATCTTAATCTTGAATCCTCCAGCATCATAATTGTCCCGTCGACGGCGGTCTCGATGATCATAACCGCGGCGTGGGGCTTCATAGTAATCGCTGTCGCTGTGGAATTCATCTTGTGGAGTCGGATCATGTCGTTGGCGACCATCAACGCGATTTTAAACTCCTACCGTGTTCAGACGCTCCAATGCCGACGCAAGTCGATCTACGGTAGTCTTAATCTAAAAAGCATCGGTCTTCAACTCATCGAACTCAGTTTGAGAAATAGGGGCTTCATCACCTGCCATCGGATCGGAGGAACAAGTCTCTGATACCAATTGACGCAGCGAGGAAGTTGAAATCTCGAAATCCACCGAGGGTTGATCTCCGAATCCACGAAGAGCTTTGAATCCACGAAGAAAATATATTAAATGAAAATTTTATTGATGAAAGATATGCCTCTAGGGCTTACAAGACTCTGTTTAAATAGAAGACAAATAAGAATCCTACAAGGACTCGAACTTCTACTAAAAATAGAAATAAGAACTCTAATTGACCCGAACTTTGCCAAAAATAGAAATAAGAAAACTATTCTCAAAAGACTCCCTACGATTAGGGAAGTAAATCGGTCAAATTTGGAATCAAACCGGATTTGCTTCCTAATCCAAACAGAACTCTAAAACATTACTAAAAATAGTAAAAATCGTAGCGATATCTCTCAACCCGGAAAGAATTTGGCGAACGAACGGCAAGCAAACCGAACGTAGGTGGGTTTGGTTGTCTCCGTCTCGAAAAAATACGCGATTTTAAAAAAAAAATCGTCCAAATCCGACTTACGGATTGAAAGTTACGACCCGTTCTTCGTTGCAACCTATTTTCCTTGACCGGGTCCGCGTTTGGGCTTGTTACGATCCCGTTTCTCCATGAAAGTATCCGCAATGTGTTCTACATCAGCCAGGCAGGTGTTCATTAGGATTGTGCTGGCTAGGATTGGCAGCATTCTTGTTAGGATTTTGAGTTCTTCGACTTGGGTGACTGTGCAAACTCTCCATGGGGCTGGGGTGGCGTTTGGGGGTAGGACTGCAGCTTTGTCCAGAAACCTGAAGATTACAAGCAAGGAAGGGTGTGTTCGGTTTGAAGCAGTTGGAATATCAAATGCGTCAACAGCATCATGTAGTTCAAACTCATATTATTGGAACACATTTTACTTTGAAAGTGTTCAAACTTGTTCACGAGAACCCTTACTTCAACGCTAAAGAACTAATAGGTGCACATTTGTGTCTGAAAATTGCAGTAAAAGTACAGACAAAAATGTGGCTATACTCCGGCACAAATCAAATGTTGAAGTGGAAATTTGTTGACTATGAGGGAACATTTTTATTAATGTTAGCTATGAGAGATTCTATTTTGACTTTCTGATTTATTTATTTATTTATTTTGAGAATACTGATGGAACCTCCAAGCTGAAGCTCCAGCTAGCTTCACTACTCAAAAACTGGGCTGATTATAAAGATAGGCTTTCTGAAATTTTATGCTTATTGCTTACTGGAAAAGCACTAAACCTTAAATGATAAAAAATTTACCTAAATTGGTCTGTATGTGAAATTTTCTCCTTATCATTAATCTCATAAAAGTGTTCTGGACTATCCGGCAGTGACAATTTTCTGTTCCGAACTGACACCACAATTACCTACAAAAAAGGCAATCAATCTGTTCATTCTTCAATAATATCCAAGAGATTAGGCAAATTTTACTAAACCTCCAATAACTGGAAGTTTAGTACTTAACCTCATAAATTTTGAAACTCTCACTAAACCCCAATAACTTGGGAATTCTAGAAAAAACCCTCAAATCCCGTTTTGATTTTTTTATTCACTTTAACTCCCGCGAGTACTTTATGATGTTAATGTGATATTATATGTTTGAGAACTCAAAATATGAGCTGACGCCGTTATGAGGAATTTGCAATGAGAGAAGTCAAGAGAGAAATCACCTGAAGAATGCGAAGAAGAGGACTATCACCTGCAACTCGATTACGATAAAAGGGTTTTCCAACAATTAGAAACCCGAAACCCACAACTGCAAGAAGCATCTGAGTGAGGAAACCTACAGCCCAAGTGCTCTTCTCTGAGCTAACCCACACCATTACAGTGACACTGAAAGATGCACCGATATTAGCACTCATCAACAGCCAGTTGAAGAAGCTCGCTAGTTGCTTCCTTTCTTTCGGATCGTTCTTGTCGAATTGATCGGCTCCGAACGCAGGTAGAGCTCCCCTCACCCCTCCATAGCCTAATGCCAGCAGGCAGAAGGAGAAGTAGAATAGAGTCTTGTTCCTGCCCTCAGGCTTGCATGTTAAGCAAGTTGGGTCAGGGTGTAGATGCTTGAAATGAGCTTGGAATGTGACAAGAATGTAGCCCTGTCAATGACTTGAAAATTTTGAGCTGAGAACTGTCACACTGTATTTGTTAGGACAATATTTAACTTAAGGGTACATTTCACAGAACCCGCTTTAAGAATTGTTGGTTTTGAGATAACCCCCTATAGGCCACTTAAGTTTGGGGTGTTTCAGGAAACCGAAATTCCCTTTGCAACTTATAACACTCTAATTATTAAATTAAATTAAATAAATTGGGGACTAAGGTTGGAGGGGGTTATCTCTAAACTGGACCACACTTAAAGAGTTTTTTATTCTTCTAAGAATTGCATTTAAAATTATTAAAAAGGGCATGAAAGGAGTTTTTTTTCCATCAGGTGCATTTTGATCATTTGGATGCAAGTGTTGGGCGCGCGGACCGCGGAACCGTCGAGAGAAACCACCACAAACGATAGCAAATAAACAGCAAAATAGTAAAGACCACGAGATTTCACGTGGTTGATTCTTTCGTGCGGGGTAAGGAGGATTTTCACTAATAGAAAGAGAGAATACTGATTAGGATTACAAGTTCTCACAAAGAAACCCTAAAACAAACCTCTCAATCTCTCAAAGATCTCCTCTCCAAAGATGCACAAAACCCTCTCAAAGGCTGCTCCAAAGCGTGCTTCAAACTCCTAATAATCAGGTTTAGGGTTATATATAAACTCTAAGCGAACGGGTTTAAAACCAAACCCGTATTGATTTTTTATTCACTTTAACTCCCGCGAGTACTTTATGATGTTAATGTGATATTATATGTTTGAGAACTCAAAATATGAGCTGACGCCGTTATGAGGAATTTGCAATGAGAGAAGTCAAGAGAGAAATCACCTGAAGAATGCGAAGAAGAGGACTATCACCTGCAACTCGATTACGATAAAGGGTTTTCCAACAATTAGAAACCCGAAACCCACAACTGCAAGAAGCATCTGAGTGAGGAAACCTACAGCCCAAGTGCTCTTCTCTGAGCTAACCCACACCATTACAGTGACACTGAAAGATGCACCGATATTAGCACTCATCAACAGCCAGTTGAAGAAGCTCGCTAGTTGCTTCCTTTCTTCGGATCGTTCTTGTCGAATTGATCGGCTCCAACGCAGGTAGAGCTCCCTCACCCCTCCATAGCCTAATGCCAGCAGGCAGAAGGAGAAGTAGAATAGAGTCTTGTTCCTGCCCTCAGGCTTGCATGTTAAGCAAGTTGGGTCAGGGTGTAGATGCTTGAAATGAGCTTGGAATGTGACAAGAATGTAGCCCTGTCAATGACTTGAAAATTTTGAGCTGAGAACTGTCACACTGTATTTGTTAGGACAATATTTAACTTAAGGGTACATTTCACAGAACCCGCTTTAAGAATTGTTGGTTTTGAGATAACCCCCTATAGGCCACTTAAGTTTGGGGTGTTTCAGGAAACCGAAATTCCCTTTGCAACTTATAACACTCTAATTATTAAATTAAATTAAATAAATTGGGGACTAAGGTTGGAGGGGGTTATCTCTAAACTGGACCACACTTAAAGAGTTTTTTATTCTTCTAAGAATTGCATTTAAAATTATTAAAAAGGGCATGAAAGGAGTTTTTTTTTTCCATCAGGTGCATTTTGATCATTTGGATGCAAGTGTTAGTAGCGGACCATGGAACCGTCGAGAGAAACCACCACAAACGATAGCAAATAAACAAAGAAAATAGTAAAGACACGAGATTTACGTGGTTCGCAAGTTGCCTACGCCCACGGGTAAGGAGGGGATTTTCACTAATAGAAAGAGAATCTGATTAGGATTACAAGTTCTCACAAAGAAACCCTAAAACAAACCTCTCAATCTCTCAAAGATCTCCTCTCCAAAGATGCACAAAACCCTCTCAAAGGCTGCTCCAAAGCGTGCTTCAAACTCCTAATAATCAGGTTTAGGGTTATATATAAACTCTAAGCGAACGGGTTTAAAACCAAACCCGTATTGAATCTGCCAGTTAGTCGACTACTACTTCAGATTAGTCGACTAATGCATCAGATTAGTCGACTACTACTTCAGATTAGTCGACTACTACTTCAGATTAGTCGACTACTACTTCAGATTAGTCGACTACTACTTCAGATTAGTCGACTACTACTTCAGATTAGTCGACTACAATGCCTAGTAGTCGACTCTTGAACTGGCTGTCTTGTGCATGTTTTTGTGCATGTTCTACAATTCTCCACCTCGTACATCATTTGATTTACCTCAAATTTTGGGCGAACACCGAAGAACACCAAGAACATCTAGAGATCTCCATCGGCCAATCGGGCCAATCCAGTTGCGCCACTACCGCGGGCGCCTCGTACCCTCCACAGGGATCAAGCTCATCGTAGTTCACCTCAAATCATCTCCACCTTACCCATTACCGCCCGAAGGGCCATGCCCTCTTAGGCGGATCAACACGGTTGATATGAAGCAAGTCTAAGCAATGCTTAAACTTACTACTGTGACCACCTTGGTTAACATGTCGCGGGATTCTCATTCGTGTGCACCTTCATGAGAGAAATATCACCTTCCTCTATGACATCCCGCACAAAATGATACGACATCGATATGCTTGGTACGAGCATGATGAACTGATTCTTCGCCAAGTGAATTGCACTCGACCGTCACACCACAAGTTTACGTTTTCTGCTCAATCCCCAAATCATCTAGAAGACCCCATAACCACGGTGCTTCCTTCACTCCCTCTGTCATGGTCATGTACTTTCGGCCTCGTAGTAGAAAGTGCCATCAGAGTCTGTAACATCGATCGCCAACTAACCGAGCCCCATGTATCCCGAATACATAACCGGTAGTAGATCGCCGTCTATCTAGATCGCCGCATAATCGAGTCCACAAACCCGTCAATCGACATGTTTCTCCACCAAAACACGATTCAGACAACGGTACCCTTTAAGTACACGAGGACCCACTTCACCGCTTCCCGCGCCTTCCTGATTCGCCATGAATCTACCGACCACACTAACCGCCTGCGGAAATATCCGCTGTACGCACCATTGCATACATTAAACCGCCAATCGCACTAGCATAGGGAACACGCTCCATGTGCCTTCTCTTCATTTGTAGTGGGAGATTGATTACCGAAGCCTAAAGTGTGGAGCCAATGGAGTCACCACCGACTTAGCACTTTGCATCCCGAACCTCGCGATCACCCGCTCTATGTAGCCCTTCCGACTCAAGAACAATCGTCGATTCGCCCGCTCTCTTCTAATCTCCATACCGGTATTTTCCTAGCACCACCCATGTCCTTCATCTCGAACTCTTCACCAAGTTGAGATTTCAACCTATCTATCTCCACCACGCTCTTAGAAGCAATAAGCATGTCATCCACATACAAAGAAGATAGATAAAATTACCTCCGCGAAGCTTCGAATGTAAACACAACAATCATGATCGCCGAAAACCCATACTTCAAAGATGAAGGAGTCAAATCGCTTGTACCATCGTCGAGGAGATTGCTTTAATCCATCATTGACTTCCTCAAGCGACACACATGATTCTCCTTATCCTCAACCTTGTAGCCCTCGGGTTGATGCATGTAGATCTCTTCATCCAAGTCTCCGTGCAAGAAGGCTGTTTTAACATCGAGTTGATCCAGCTCAAAATCACCATAAGCAACAATACTCAATAGCATCCGAATAGAAGTATGTTTCACCACCGGAGAAAATATCTCATTGTAATCCACACCCTCTTTACGTGCAAAACCCTTAGCCACTAGCCTCGCCTTGTATCTTACACCACCGAGCTCGAAGATCTTCCTTTCTTTTATACACCCACTTACAACCAATAGCTTTTCTTCCTATGGGCAATGGGACCACCTCCCATGTATGATTCTTCGAAGAGATTCCATCTCTTCCTCCATCGCAGCCAACCAACTCTCACTATCCTTGTCGAATAGCTTCCTTGAAGGAGACCGCTCGTCCTCCTCCACCAGAGTGCGTATTCAACCATATTAGCACGCCCATAGTGCTTGAGGGGTTGATCACCCCGGCCGATGCACCTTGTATGCTCGCTTTGGCCTAGTGGAAGCCAAATTATCCTCGAGCTGCTTTGTTGTAGTGCACGTGTATTCTCTGCTGAACCTCCTCTGCTCAAGCTCATCATCTACGACTTCCCACTTGAGCACGATTAGAACCTAGTTGGTCTTTAGGTTCTATTTCAATAACACGAGACTTAGAAGTTTCACCGGTCATAACACCATCATCCTTGGGCCCTAGCAATCATGGATTTCTCATCAAAGGTAACATCCTGGCGACCACGAACTTTGAATCTTCCGTACACCAAAGGCGATAGCCTTTACGCCTTTGCATATCCCAAGAATATTGCCTTCTTGGCCCTCGCGTCAAGCTTTCCCTCGTTGGCGTGATAGTAGGCGGTACATCCGAAAATTCGAGCCTATCATAATCGCATGCTCACGACCACACCCTATAGGGTGTATCACCATCCAATGTCGAATGTGGTGAACGGTTCACAATGTAACAAGTCAGAGCCACCGCTTCGCCCACCATTCGTTGCCCAATCACGCATAAAATCGCATACTCACTTTGCTCCTCGCGGTGTTGGTTCGATCTCTCGCGACCCCATTGGCGTGGTGTAGACACTTGTCGGTGTCGAACAATTCCCTCGATCCGAGAACTCCTTGAAAGCACCATCTCAGATACTGCACTGCTATCGATCTCGCTCTTCAATTTCTTTCTGTCTGTTCTCAACCATTGTTCTCCACTTCTTGAATGTCTCGAACACCTCATTCTTATGCTTGAAAGTAAATCCAAGCATACCTAGAATAATCATCTATAAGCGAGACATAATACGGAACCACCCTTGGAAGTTGTGCGAGCGGACCCCAAACATTCGTGTGCACATAATCTAGTATCCCTCGCTCTTAGACTTCTTTGTTGAAACTTGACCTGTGTGACTTTCCATACACACAATCCTGCAAAATCCATGCTAGGTTCCTTGATTCTTCAACGGACCCTCTTTACCAAGCGAACTAGACCCTTCTCGACATATGCCCAAGCGCCTATGCCATAACCGCTGTGCTCACATGGGTCTCCACCACTTCCTTCGCCTAACCGCGCGATCTCCGCCACCGCTGCATTCGAGAGTATATAGATTACCGTGGCGAACACCCTTCATCACTACTAAGGAACCACGAACAACCTTCTTCACTCCGTTTTCGTCACAATCCGCAACCACCGAGTCCAAAGCACCAACCGAGATAAGATTCTTCCGCAAGTCGGGAACATGCCTCACATCCGTCAAGGTTCGAACCACTCCATCATGCATCTTGATTTTGATATTACCTAGCCCCACTGCTTTACAAGCATGGTTATTCCCCATCAATACAGTTCCACCATCAATGCCTCGTAGGTAGTAAACCACTTCCTATTTGGACACATATGGTAAGAGCAACCGAATTAAGTATCCACTTCCGGAGATATCCTCGCCACCCGTGGCGACATAGCACTCCTTATCGCTCCCTTCCTGCGAAGCGTGGCTCGCTTCTTCCTTGCCCTCTCTTCTCTCGGTCTTGTTGTTGTTCTTCTTTCCACCTACTCTCTTATTTGGACGGTCGACTTTGAAATGCCGGCTTCACCGCGACTTGAAACATCCTTTTCCCGCAAGAGGTCTTGATTTAGATCTAGACTTTCCTCCCTTGCCTTTTCCTCGCTCATTGCTCCTTCCTCTTGCAAACAATCCCTGCGCTTGTTCCTTGTTACCACCAGTGGCCATGTCACTAGTTGCAGTCTTCCGAAGATCGTCCGCTAGAAGTACCGTTCTAGTCTCATCCATCTTTAAATTTTCTCCCACAAGCATCGGTGTTTGCCGGGTTCTCATAAGACTTGGCGAGAGTAGTAGAAGCGCCTGATCCTCGTCTCCTACTTTAACATCTATGTCTTTCAAATCTGATATGATCCTATCAAACTTGTTGATGTGTTCCCGGATTGATGAGCCCTCCTCCATCTTGCAAGTATACAATTTGGATTTTAAGTAGATCCTTAGTTAGACTCTTAGTCATGAAGGTACCCTCTAACTTCTTCCACACGCCCACGTACCGCTCTCTCCATCTACCAAGAAAGCTACATCCCTCTCAAGGCATAGGATAATCGACGCCTGTGATCCAACTCCTCCCAATCCTCACCGGACATATCCTTATTCTTCTTCTCCTTTCCATCCAAAGCCTTGTGCAATTTTTGCGAAATTAGAAAGTTTTTCATCGCATCCTCCAATAGGAAAAGTCGTTCTTCCCATTGAACTTTTCAATCTCGAATTTTCCCACTTTGGTGATTCTTGGTTGGCCATCCTCTGTTTGTCTTCGTGAATCCGCTTCTCTCGGGAATCACCGAACACCCCTCAAATTAAAAATTACACCACTTCCAATCGAACAATAGCTCGATACCAATTGTTGGTAGCGGACCTGAACCGTCGAGAGAAACCACCACAAACGATAGCAAATAAGCGACAAAATAGTAAAGACACGAGATTTACGTGGTTCGCAAGTTGCCTACGCCCACGGGGTAAGGAGGGATTTTCACTAATAGAAAGAGAGAATACGATTAGGATTACAAGTTCTCACAAAGAAACCCTAAAACAAACCTCTCAATCTCTCAAAAGATCTCCTCTCCAAAGATGCACAAAACCCCTCAAAGTCGCTCCAAACGTGCTTCAAACTCCTAATAATCAGGTTTAGGGTTATATATAAACTCTAAACGAACCGGGATTAAAACCAAACCCGTATTGAATGCCTGATTAGTCGACTACAATACGATTAGTCGACTACAATACGATTAGTCGACTACAATACGATTAGTCGACTACTACTTCAGATTAGTCGACTACAATACGATTAGTCGACTACAATACGATTAGTCGACTACAATGCCTAGTACGACTATCAACCAAAACCTGCTCTTGTGCATGTTTTGTGCATGTTCTACAGCAAGTGATTTTCATGTCGTGATCGGATATAGCAGTGTTAGCTAGGAGGTTATCTGACAAAGCTTGATGGGGTTAAGTGACACATTTCTAAAGTTTAGAAGGATTATCTCAAAATCAACCAAACCTAAAGAGGGGTTCTGTAAAATTTATACCCTTTTTTACTCACCACTATCTCGACTAACCCAAACATGAGAACTGTGTTGAGCCTGGTCATGTATGTGTCTGAAATGAAACCCCCGTGGATTGTGAGCAAGAAAGCTGCTCCAATGAAGTTTGTGACAGTAGTTGATGCATCAGCTAAATCAAAGTGCATTACTCCAAGAAAGTATAGCACCAAGCTCACCATATTTGCTACAAACCCAATGCACTCAAGCCCTGTCATGACTGGGAAAAAAGAAGAAGAAGACATAGTTGTAAATTTTTAAGAGACGAAGTTAAACCCAAGTTCATCAGCTAGTTGTAAGTTGTGAACATAACTAATTGCTTTTGTGATTATTTACCTAATATGAACATGGCAGCTCTGTTGCCACCTTTCCTTTGTTCGAATTTCAAGCCTTTTTCAGTAGCGTCCATACTATCAGCCTGCATGAACAATCTTTTCAGTGCATGTGAAGCAAATAGAGCGGACTAATTAATGGAACTTGAGTTTGGAGAAAACTATTACCATATCAGAGAGAGAGAGAGAACTTGAGAGACAGAGAGGTGAGATTAATTGAGAAACAGATGCTCTTCAATTTATAAAAGGAAAAAGTGCATCCCCCACCGTACAAATAAGAATCTGTGCATTATCGTCCTTAATCTTTTCAACCACGCCTAAGACCTCCAAATAAGTTCAAGACCGAGTACAATCCATAAGTAATATATCTTTTCTTGCATTTCACCCAGTGACCGATTTAGGATTTCTAGAAAGTGGTGTCACCACATAATTAATAATTAAAAAGTTTATAATATTTCTCAACGAGTTTTCACATTTTAAGAAAAGTACATAATCAATCACTGGCAACAATATCAAATATATCTTTCTTAATACATGTCACTGAACAATCATGGAGCCAATCATTTCTTTGATTAGCATCACTACCAATCAGTGCATTGTTAGTAACAGTAACAATTAGTATTCAAGAAACTCCCATGAATGTTTATTTTTGACAAAATTACCCTTAAATTTTGTTTATTCGAAGAAACTAGAACGAATTTTTATTAATCGCTTTTGGTTTTCGATAAACATGTGAATAAAGTAGATTAGTGATTACTTATTGCACTTGCTCTTTAGTACACAGTGTAAGTTTGTTAAGTTTTTCTATAACTTACTATATATTTATTTTGAGTGGTTATATATTCAGTGTATTTTTTCAATTAATTGCTCAACCATTATTTTTTGCTTTTTTATACTAATGCTACATTGAACTGTAAATGGTTTTTTTCTTTACTTAATCCAAAGTTTTATTCTCATTTAATTTTAAACTCACATACTTTTAAAAAGGTTCTTTAACCCAAAGTTTACAAGCTCCCCTTTATTTTTATACTCACTTACATCCAAAATCACTCTTAGATTCAAAATATTTCCTATTAATCCAAAGTTTCTACAACTATTTACTTTTAAACACATTCACTCCCAAAATTATTTTTGACTCAAAATACTCTACCGAATTTTTTAAAGTAATTAAGTATATGATATAATTTAAAACTAATTAATAATTAGACTACCATCCCGCGGTCTTTTTCTTGTTCTATATTGAAGTTTGCTATCATTAGAATAATTCTTGTTATAGCCTGCAATTGAGCTAAGTGTTGATCCCCCTTGAGAGGCCGACACGTGTCCGTCCCACTTCTAATCAAACGTGTCACCCTTCCAATAAGTAGTCGACCCATCCATCCAGCCAGGAGGAGTCACCCTTCCAATAAGTAGTCGACCCATCCATCTGGCCAGAAGGATCCTTCCAATAAGGAGTCGACCCATCATCCGGTCAGGAGGAGTCACCCTTCCAATAAGAAGTCGACCCATCCATCTAGCCAGGAGAAGTCGATCCATCCGGCCAGGAGGAGTCACCCTTACAACAAGGAGTCGACCCATCCATCCTGCCAGGAGGAGTCACCCTTCCAATAAAGAGTCGACCCATCCATCTGGCCAGAAGGACCCTTCCAATAAGGAGTCGACCCATCCATCTGGCCAGAAGGAGTCACCCTTCTAATAAAGAGTCGACCCATCCATCCGGCCAGAAGGAGTCACCTTTCCAATAAGAAGTCGACCCATCCATCGGCGGAAGGACCCTTCCAATAAGTAGTCGACCCATCCATCGGCGGAAGGACCCTTCCAATAAGAAGTCGACCCATCCATCTAGCTAGAAGGAGTCACCCTTCTAATAAAGAGTCGACCCATCCATCGGCGGAAGGACCCTTCCAATAAGTAGTCGACCCATCCATCTAGCTAGAAGGAGTCACCCTTCTAATAAAGAGTCGACCCATCCATCTAGCTAGAAGGAGTCACCCTTCCAATAAGAAGTCGACCCATCCATCTAGCTAGAAGGAGTCACCCTTCTAATAAAGAGTCGACCCATCCATCTAGCTAGAAGGAGTCACCCTTCCAATAAGGAGTCGACCCATCCATCTAGCTAGAAGGAGTCACCCTTCTAATAAAGAGTCGACCCATCCATCTAGCTAGAAGGAGTCACCCTTCCAATAAGGAGTCGACCCATCCATCGGCGGAAGGACCCTTCCAATAAGTAGTCGACCCATCCATCTAGCTAGAAGGAGTCACCCTTCTAATAAAGAGTCGACCCATCCATCGGCGGAAGGACCCTTCCAATAAGGAGTCGACCCATCCATCTAGCTAGAAGGAGTCACCCTTCCAATAAGTAGTCGACCCATCCATCGGCGGAAGGATCCTTCCAATAAGGAGTCGACCCATCCATCGGCGGAAGGACCCTTCCAATAAGGAGTCGACCCATCCATCGGCGGAAGGACCCTTCCAATAAGTAGTCGACCCATCCATCGGCGGAAGGATCCTTCCAATAAGGAGTCGACCCATCCATCTAGCTAGAAGGAGTCACCCTTCCAATAAGGAGTCGACCCATCCATCTAGCTAGAAGGAGTCACCCTTCCAATAAGTAGTCGACCCATCCATCGGCGGAAGGACCCTTCCAATAAGGAGTCGACCCATCCATCTAGCTAGAAGGAGTCACCCTTCTAATAAAGAGTCGACCCATCCATCTAGCTAGAAGGAGTCACCCTTCTAATAAAGAGTCGACCCATCCATCTAGCTAGAAGGAGTCACCCTTCTAATAAAGAGTCGACCCATCCATCTAGCTAGAAGGAGTCACCCTTCCAATAAGTAGTCGACCCATCCATCTAGCTAGAAGGAGTCACCCTTCCAATAAGTAGTCGACCCATCCATCGGCGGAAGGACCCTTCCAATAAGTAGTCGACCCATCCATCTAGCTAGAAGGAGTCACCCTTCCAATAAGTAGTCGACCCATCCATCTAGCTAGAAGGAGTCACCCTTCTAATAAAGAGTCGACCCATCCATCTAGCTAGAAGGAGTCACCCTTCCAATAAGTAGTCGACCCATCCATCTAGCTAGAAGGAGTCACCCTTCTAATAAAGAGTCGACCCATCCATCGGCGGAAGGACCCTTCCAATAAAGAGTTGACCCATCCATCGGCGGAAGGACCCTTCCAATAAGTAGTCGACCCATCCATCTAGCTAGAAGGAGTCACCCTTCTAATAAAGAGTCGACCCATCCATCTAGCTAGAAGGAGTCACCCTTCCAATAAGGAGTCGACCCATCCATCTAGCTAGAAGGAGTCACCCTTCTAATAAAGAGTCGACCCATCCATCGGCGGAAGGACCCTTCCAATAAGAAGTCGACCCATCCATCTAGCTAGAAGGAGTCACCCTTCTAATAAAGAGTCGACCCATCCATCTAGCTAGAAGGAGTCACCCTTCTAATAAAGAGTCGACCCATCCATCGGCGGAAGGACCCTTCCAATAAAGAGTTGACCCATCCATCGGCGGAAGGACCCTTCCAATAAAGAGTTGACCCATCCATCTAGCTAGAAGGAGTCACCCTTCTAATAAAGAGTCGACCCATCCATCTAGCTAGAAGGAGTCACCCTTCCAATAAGTAGTCGACCCATCCATCTAGCTAGAAGGAGTCACCCTTCCAATAAGTAGTCGACCCATCCATCTAGCTAGAAGGAGTCACCCTTCTAATAAAGAGTCGACCCATCCATCTAGCTAGAAGGAGTCACCCTTCCAATAAGTAGTCGACCCATCCATCGGCGGAAGGACCCTTCCAATAAGGAGTCGACCCATCCATCGGCGGAAGGACCCTTCCAATAAGTAGTCGACCCATCCATCTAGCGTGTTGCGGTTTTGCGGCGACTCCGGCGACGGTGGTTCATAGGGGATTAGCCATCAAGGGGATAATGGACCCTAATCTCCTCAACAACATAATTAATTGACTGTGTGATTTTAACCATCAACAATTCTTAATGGATTATAGGACATAATCTTGTTGTGAATAAGTGTAAGAAAGGACAAGGAAGATAGCTTGTTCTATATTGAAGTTTGCTACCATTAGAATAATTCTTAATGGATTATAGGACATATTCTTGTTGATGAATAAGTGTAAGAAAGGACAAGGAAGATAGCGACTTAACTTCCATTATGTATGGGAGTTTACTAGGAGAAAGAAAGATAAGTATAAATTGGGGAAGGGAGGGTAACAAATTGTAATGGAAGTTGAAGAAAAACGTAGTAACATGTTAGGGAGTTTACTAGGGAAAGACAATGGAATTGATATAAAATTACATAAATAATCTCACATGTTGTTAAAATATTTTATCATTAGAGGGCAAATCCCAACAAAATTATTTATTGGATGCCAATTCTTTTCCTCTTGGTTACCGGCCAAATTGAGGGGAAATGAAAATTCAATATTTAAGAGGAACTTGTCACCTTAGCTACCCTTCACTCCCTCTCCTTACCCCACTAAAAAAAAAAAAAAAAAACTCTTAGACAAGGTTAACTCTTATTTTATCCTTCTCTTCTCCCTCGTTACACCCCATCCAAACACAGTGTTATGCATTGACGTTTCTTTACATTGAATATTTTGGATGTACACCATATTAAGATTCTAATTAAGAAAAAGACACTTTTAATAAGTTTTATAAATATTATAGAGATTATTACAACCATTATTCGAATGATTCAGATTAGATTTTTGTTTTCGTTTTAAAATTCTTTTTCCTTCCATTTTCTCCATTGTATGGAAAAACGTTCATATGAAGGAATAGAAACATATCGAAATAAACAATTTTGTGACTCCAATTCCACTAGCATATAAATTTAAGTAATGTTTTTTGTGACATCTGATGATGTACAAAATAGGAGCTATAATATTTGTGAAAGGGCAAGGCTCCTATAAACTAAGTTGATAGGGAATAGTCATCCACCAACTTTTCTATCCATTGATGTTGTCTTGGGATCCGTGAAAGATATAAAGCCCACTTTGAGATTTGTGTGCATCTTGATTTCCACGGATCTCAAGGCAAGATCAATAGATATAAAAGTTGGTGAACATCTCTATCAACTTAAGTTTATAGGAGTCTTGCTCTTGTGAAAGACCCAATCAATCATATCATACTCCCTTTAAAAGTGGGAGTTTGGAAAAAACTTTCTATGGACAAAAATACCCTCGACTCTTTTAGATATTATGTTATTATCATATCCAATCATAATTAATTTTAATTAATAGGAATAAGCTTTTATTATCCTATCCTATCCTAATTACTAGCTCAGATTTGATTTAAGTATTTTAAAATAGAAAATCTCAGAATTTATAAAATTTATATTTAATAGAAAACCTATAAATATTTAAAAATTTGACAATCTAAAGATTCAATTTGGTGTCTAACAAGTCAAAAAATAGAACTATTTATCTTATCATTAGGTTTTATACTTAAATTAAAAATAAAGATTTTAAAATTGAGATTCTAAATATTACAATTTGGTGCCTAACAAGTAAAAAAAGAACTTTTATCTTATAATTTATTTCTTTATATTTAAATTTAAAAATAATGATAATTTATTTCTTTATGTTTAAATTTAAAAATAAAGATAATAGATAGTATTTTGAAATATTCTCATCGCCTAAATTATGTTCATAATTAAGGAGATAAATATTAATTATGTGTCATTAACCAAGCTAGAAAATATCCAAAATTCATAGAATTGGCACAACTTATAGAAATACCCAAAAACACAATTTGAAGATTTTACCAAAACAAAAAAAATCAACCTCTGAAATTAGGAGAAATAGCCAAAAGACTTTCAAAAATTATACATTTAGTACCGAAACAAAAAGACTTCAAAATATTGAAAATTTTGCAGAAAAATCCTAGATTTTACAAATTTATAGAAAAATCCTTGATTTTATAAAATTTGCACAAAAATCCAAAAGAATTCCTTACATTTCAAATTATCCTAATTAATAGAAATATATTTGATATGATTTCATTGTGATCATGTTCTAATTAATTGAATTATCTTTAACAAGATACAAGCTATAATTTTTTTCAATCTCCATGTTCAACCATTTCTCAAGAAATTAAGAAAATAGAAAATCTAAGAACTTAAAAATTATTTACTAGAGAAAACATATAAAAATTTAAAATTTTTACCATCTAAATAGTTAAATTTTGTACCTTACAAGTAAAAAAATAGAACTCTTTATATTATCATCCATTTCTTAGTATTTCAATTAAAAGATAAAGATAAAGATAATTAGATGATATTATGAAATATTCTCAACTCCTAAATTATCTTCATAATTAAGGAGATAAATATTAATTATGTGTCATTAACCAAGCTAGAAAATATCCAAAATCCATAGGACTTACCCAGCGTGTACAAATACCCAAAGGACTATCACAAATTTGAAGATTTTATAAACGTTTTTAACAAAATTAGTGGAAATAATCAAAAGGCTGCAAAACTTGTATATTTGCAAAAAAGTTCACATAACTACTGAAACCTAAAAGACTTCAAAATATTAAAAACTTTGCAAAAATCCTAGATTTTACAAAATTTGTAATAAACCCTAGATTTTACGAATTTTGAGAAAAATCGAATTATAAACATTTCAATTTTTACATAAAATTCCTTAATTTAATAAAACACAACAAATTTAAAACTTATAGAACAAATAACCCTAAAACTTCATAAAGACCACTAGTATTTCATTAATTTACAAAAGAACCCTGAAACTTCACAAAATTTTGTCAAATAGGATGAATCTAAATGGCAAGAAAATGTCATAAATTTTGAAGAAACAAGCTCAAGAAGGAACAATATCAGAATCTAGAACTCATTTATGATAATCATCTGCTGAATAACTTTTGCAACAAGAGCAAACATGTATTCCATTTATTCATATACATTAATGTAGGCGTTGAAAATTGCCTAAGTCCCCGACATAGCTCGTGACAGTGGGTGGTCAATCGACAAGCCATCCGATAACGTGACGACGATAAATTGACAATCGACGAGCCGTCCGATGACGTATCGACAAATCGTCAAATGGCAAGCGAGTCGACGAGTCGATGAAGCCTTGGCGAATCGGCAGGCGTCAAATCGACGAGTCGGCCAAAGCCTGAAAGCAAGTCAGCCGGCGTCAAGCCGACATATCGATGAAGCGTATGAAGCAAGTGTGAGTCGGCGATACGCTTCGAGTCAGCAGCGGCGAATCGTGTGCAAACAATGGGATAAACCCAACTCGAAGCAACGAATGCGCGCGATGGGCAGCGTCAGCGGCGGAATAAATCAAACGCGAAGCCTCAAATCAAGCTCGAGAAAATAGCGGAGAAAAACCACGGGAGGCTCGGCCAAATGCCAAGACACCAAGTGGTGTCTCGGTGGCGAACACCTAGAGGTGTCTCAGGTCAGCCGAGACACCTAGGTTTACTGGGCTTTTTGCCTAGTTTTGACCCATATCCGCATTCAAATCCGATAAATACAAGGTGGGGGTCTCATTTGCAGGGGATCTGAAATCCCAGGGCTATTATCCTCCTTCGTGAGATAATACCCTCAAAAAGGTTTGAGAGATCGGATCTCAGATCTACACGTGTTTCCTCCGGATCAAAACTTTGTTTTTGATCCCGAGAAGAGCTTTGATCTCACTTGGTCGATTTCATTAAGCTTTGGGCTATTATTTCCTTCGTGAAATAACCCTTTTACCGTAAATCTTTCTTGGATCCGCGATCGCGATCCACGGATGGAATAGAGTCCCGACACGAGGCAAAGATACCCATGGCGAGGCCGATAGCGGATCCAGCGTTTGTTTTAGTGAAAGAAAGTTATAATTTTTTGATTTTCATTGTAATCAGGTCTTATAAAAAGACTTAGTTTTATTTTCTAGAATTCGTTTGTAATTCCATAAAGGTTTAACAAATTCAGGCAATGACAATCATCCCGACTTTCACCGCGAACAAGGCTGGCGACCACGAGTGGGGCCAGCGATCTGAATCTGAGATCGTCGATACTCTGGCCAGCGGATCGAGATCTTACCTCCAAAGAAGGCTTTTTCATGGAGGATGATGCAAGAGGACAACCCTCACTCAACCGTTGCCGAGATCTCCCCTTGCGACTTTATTCCGGCAATCCGACAAGCCGAGGATTCAGATCATAATTTATCAACTTCGTCAAAGAGGCGTCAAAGCGGCCTTGCGCCAGTTCGTCAACTTGCAAAGGCCTTGGAACAGGTTGATGGATTCCGCTACTATGCAGACTTGGAGTCCAGGAAACATCGGCTGCCTCAAATCGCTTGCAATTCCTCCAAGCCATCGATCGACGAATGGGTTCTCATCAAGAGAACTTCGTTCGACCACGAAGGCGTATTGAAGCGCCGTGCGTGTCGTTCAAGCTTCGCTCTTGCAAGAAAGGCACAAGACTTGAACAAGAAGGAAGTGGTCAAAACCATAAAAATCCCGTCAAGTCACGGGTGCCAAAGTTCAAGGCAGTAATCCCGAGGCGCAAGGCGGCGAATCCTCCTTCAAAGCCAGAGCCGGACCAGTCGCTCACGGCCCGAGATTGGGGGTGTATGCACTCCCGTCAAACCGATCACTACCCAAAGGTGTCACAATGCATCAAAACAAGCGAGAACACCTCAATATGCGTGTTAGATGCGCCGTGCATAGGAGAATTCTAGTCGCTGCCTAGACTGGGGTTCATGACGAAGCTAAGGAGCCCGTTAAGACTCTACCGCAAGGAGGTGGTCTTAAGCGGCGACTCTGATCGACCTTGGATCATTCAAAGGCGACAACAAATAAGCGAGAATGTCAACAAGGTTCTTCATCCCCAAAGAAGGCGTGTCGATCAAAGACAACGTTATACTTGGGTTACCGCACCAACAAGCGATGGATTGCTCCAATGAGCTGCACCATCAGGCTGGGGTGTGAAGAAATCCTAAAAGGAGAGTGTTCAAGAAACCAGCTCTCACTCTCCATCACGGAGACCTATCGAGGCGATATCGTCAAAATGTAGGCGCGGGACCGTTTCACAAAAGGTCTCGATGTTAGAAACTTCTGCGGCGTCAAAGCCCAAGCCAAAACGCTTCCACCAGAGAAAATCCTCTCTCCAGGATGATGAATTCCTTGAAGTCACCATCAACATGGTTGGCAAAGAAAAATCGGCAATTGCTTCAAAAGTCTCTAATCCCGACTTTTCTCCTGGAAGAAAAATTGATTCAGGGATAGCTCAACGGATGTCTCAGCTCCAACTAGAAGCCGTCGGACATAGGGATTACCTAGAGATCCATGAAGGACTATCCTCGAGTGATGAACTTTCGGACACTTGCTCTGCAATCGCCTCTGATGATATAATGTCTAGCACGGGACTGTAGGCGTTGAAAATTTCCTATAAGTCCCGAGCGTAGCTTCGTGATGGCGAGAATAATCGACAAGTCATCCGATGAAGTAATAGCAAACCGTTGGCGACACAACAAGTGAGCATAGCATAAGCGATCTCCTCAAGGCGCCCTCGCGAGTTTTGAGCTGTCGGTGATTAGGAACCTTGGTGAACTGATGCGCCATGAGTGCGGCGAAGGATAAACCCGACTTTGAAGCCTCAAATTAAGCTTCGGATGACAAGTCGGTCGAACCAAATCAAGCTCGGAAAACCAGCCAGGCGGCGCTGGTCAAAACGAGACACCGAGGTGTCTCGCCCGTGAACACCGAAGGTGTCTCGCTCGGCCAGAGCTACCAATGTGTCGCTGAACACCAGCGGTGTCTGGCACGGCCGAACACAGCCGAATGGGCTTTTGCCCGTTGCCGCATCATTGCTTTACCTATAAATCTGAGGGCTAGGGTTTCATTTTGGGGGGGGGGGGAATAAAAAAAAAAGAGGAGACTCTGCCGAACTCTTGTGTGTGCCAAGGGTTAGAGAATTTCCAAGGGAGAGGAGATCAAGATCTAGACTTGCGCGGGGGGTGAGATCCGAGATCCAAAGTGTTCAGATCCAGATATACAACAACAAACCATCCTTTGGATCAAGCTTGGCCTTGATCCGAAGAAGAGTAACGGGTTCGCTTGGCCGATCTCGTTTACTACGTTGATTAGTTCCTTAGCGAATTAATCTCCATATTCGTTTAGATCTCAGATCTGATCGAGCTAAGAATTCCCACGTAAAAAAAAAGAGGAGGGATTTTTAGATCTAGATCCGATCCGTGATCTCGCTTGATCAACATTTGGGAAAGGAATCGCGGTGGTCCACGGAACACATCCCCAAGACAGCAAAGAATCCCATAGCAGCTTAGATCCGATAAACGGATCCCGCTTGTTCACAAGGAGGAAAGTTGTAATTTTTATCATTTTTCATTGTAACAAGCCTTATAAAAGGTGATTTTTATTTGAAACTCATTTGTAATCCCATCAAGGTAGAATGATTTCACCGATGAAAAGATACCGACTTTTCGAGAACAATTTGGCGACCACGTGGGAGCCACGGTCTTGCATCGAGATCGTTGTGCGCGACCACGGTTCGATCCGGTGATAGAAGAGGTCGATGCGAGTTAGACCGGAGAAATTTGAGGCCTATCTCTCGCCTCATCCAACTCCTTTTCCCCGCCAAAGGCGAAGAAGCCCTCCGCAAGGGGACTCACAAGGCCACCGATCAGCCGACGCCTCGCCGCCAACGACAATGACAGCAATAACTCCCAGCGCCATCCAAAGGCCAGATCTGATCTCCCTCCTCCGGCCAATGAGGAGAAGTCCACGAAGCGATGTGACTCTCTCAAAGAGAGCCCGCCAATCGCCGACAACGCCTATGCTGTAATACGCAGAATCCATGGATCTCCGGTACAAGCCGGATCCGGTTCCGACGGGGCACGAGCCCCGTAAGACGAAGATAGGTGGTAACTCCTCTAAACCGCCGACCGAAGAATGGATCGCGTCAGCGAATCGCTCCACCCTCGGCGGATCCAAAAGCGCCGTGTCCCTACGTGCAGCGTGCGTGTGTTGGTTCAGCTACCAACACCAAAGGAGCGAGGTGACCAAGAAGTCACCGAAGCAAGTCGAACTTCGGCCTCCCGGACCGGGAGCTTTTTCCTCGATGCGGCGCCTTCCACAAAGACTCGGCCAACACCACACCCCTTTCGATAAGGGTTCGGTGTTTCAGCGCCTAGGTCGGTTCAGTTGGATCAAGGTGAAAGGTCAACTCCTGAGGCTTGTTGAAGAGATCGGGATAACTTCGCAATCTTTGGGGTAGCTCGCCCGCCCGGCGGAAGCGTAGGAGAATCCACCAAGCGGTTTGCGGATCGAGGTCCAAAAGCCCGCTGAGACGCCGCGCACCCAAAAGCATGCGCATGTGAACTTTCAAAGACTTCGCGGACGCTTAACCCAACCTCGGATGGAGATGCCGTCATCGATGATGGCGTTATACGAGAGATTGTGTCGCCGCCGCGGTAGGTTGCTCGGCACTCATGCCGATGAGTTGTACTATCGTCTTTGGGGTAGGAAGAAGTCTCGTGAAACGAGCTCTCGAAACCGCATCCTCTTGCATTTGTACTAAATTGATCAAGGCGGTGCTCGGTGTAAATGTTGCCATAAAACTCGGAAGGGTGTCGATCTTCCAAAGGCGAGCACCAACGAACCGCCAAGACCTCGGTCAAAGCGTTCCCGAAAGACATGCACTCTGTCAAGGCAAGGATGAGCTGCTTGAGGTCACCATCAATATGACCAACAAGGCAACGCCGTCCGCGGCATTCGAGCCCTCCCAGCGTGTGACTTCGGTTGCGGGCGGTACTATTAGGCGGCCTAACTATCACGACACGCAGCGAGGATCCCTTCAAGGCACAACCGCAACGAAGAGTACCTTTGGAAGATGAAGTATCGGATGGCGGCTCGGCAATGGCATTCGATAACACCGTCTCTAGTGAAGGCCATACTCGTGAAGCACTCATGATCGGTCTGGTGAGGTGGCCAAGCTACTTGAAGAAGCCTTGGCAAAAGCGGAAGGACAACTTCAAACTCGAGATGGACATGGCCATGCGCAGATGAGAGAAATGCATGACCAGACGGTCTGGCGATGACTAATCGCCGGGGGTGAGGCGGTCGTCGCAACAATGTCAATTTGTGGATAGCGACGGATGAAGAGCAAGACCTTAACACCGATGAAGCGAGCGTCGATGATGACACCATGGTCCCACCTCAAAATCAGGGACAAAATGCAAGTGAAAATGACAAGATCAAGGATCTAGAGAGCAAGGTCAACTTCGCTCATCTCGGCTCAAGAAGTGAAGAAGGCGGGGATTACGTGCCCTACCCGAGAGTGGGAGTCAATCCCTATCCGTGAAGTTTAATTTAATAAACTTCCGCCGTTCGATGGGAGAGGGTCCCCACTCAACATCTTATCTACTTCAAGAGCCATTTGGGAGTCATCTCGGTAATGAGCCCTTGATGGTTCGGTCATTCGTCGGCACCTGCGGTGACCTTCGATTGGTACCGCCGTCTCAAAGCGGGCAGCATCAACATTTGGGAAGACATGGAATCTATGTTCTGGCGAACTTCTTCGATGGCGACCGCGAGAGGTTTCACTCGGTGCGTTATGGGGCGAAGCGAAGGATGGAAGCGTGGATAATTTTGTCAAGCGGTTCCGCAACAAGGCGATGGCTATCGTGACCCAATCACGGAGGAATTCATCCTCAAGACTGCCGGCATAACCTCTCGCTAGGCGTGATCAGGCGATGGAGCCTGCCGTCTAAAACACGGAAAGACTTGAAAGTCAGGGGAAGAGGCGGCGTTTCCTCAAAAGGGAGAAGCGGGCGAGGTCGTGGCGCCAAATCCACGGAACAAAATTTTGTCCCGGAACAAGGGGAAGGCGCCAATGAAGAATGTTGATGCGCATCAAACTTTCGGCTCACCACCGACAACGGCGGCGGCAGCGGACCCCATCGCGGCAACAGGTCGAGAGCAGTCACGCCCGGGTTTCCCAAGGCGTATTCTTCGAGGGGCGAAGAGGTGCACAGGATCTTCAAGTACTTGCTAGACAACAACAAGATCCAAGCGCCACCGATCGTCAACGGGAGGAAGCTCAAGGGCGGCGGACCCCAAATCTGCGCCTATCATAGGCGATACACCACCCGACCAAGTCATGCTACCGGTGAAGGACAAGATCAAGCTTTGATTGAAGTGGGGTGATCACTCCAAAACCAAATAAGGGAAAGCAAGTGAAATAAGCGGCGTCCATAAGCTTTGGGGCGGTGCCTACAACACGGTTCGGCCGAAACCGTGGTCAAAGTGGGAATGAAGGCGGTGAATTACGATCCCTACAAGCGGCGAGAGAAGGGGTTAGTGCGCTACGGCCCAAATGGTGAACTCCTATGGGTCCACGGACTTACTTAAAGGCGATCGGTGGGCGGCGTCTTCGTCTAAAAAGTCAAGGGAAAGGGCAAATCTTGCAATGCTACCTCGGCGGTTCTACTTTCGGCGGCGGCGAGCAAATTCCCTCGTGTTCTTTGTGGGAGGAGAGCAGGAAGCCTTTGTCACGGGGAGTGGCGTGAAATGCAACACCCGATGACTCCAACCTTAATGCTAAAATGTTAGCGGAGCTTGGGGTAGTAACAATTCCCACGGTTCCGCCACTCCTAAGGAGGATGCCACGAGCGAAGGGGAAACAACACGCAAATCACGAGGTGCAACCCGGCGATCCGGTTTAATCGCCCGATTGGAAGGGATAGGCAGGGAACACAAGCTCTCCCTACGCTTGATGTGATGGCACAATTGGCCAACATCGGCAAGAATAACTTTATCACGAGCTATTGAGGTTGTCCAAGGAAACCCATGGCGTTACAAAGCGTTGGCGGACTCGAGAGGTCTTCCTAACCCACATTAAATCAAGTCGGAGGCGGAGTCATCGGCCGGGAATGCAATGTGGCCTCAAGCATATTCCACGCATCCGTTCTCTAAGGAGGATATGCGACGAAGGCGTCGAAGATGACGGGCGCTCTACTTCACGGGGTACATTGGTTCAGTGAAGTCAGCGGATCAAGTTGATCCGGGTTCGGCTGTGAGCATCATGCCTTTGTGCACGATGTATAGCACGGGGATTCTGTCGGCGGGCTTCGCCCGGCGCGTGATATCACGGATTTAACACCGGTGGGTCTCGGCCACTTGGTAAAATCCGCATTAAGTGTCGGATGGGGACTTAAAGTCGAAGTCACACCTTTCGTCATTGGCGAGACTTCCTATAACTTGTTGTTGGGTGGCCCTTGGATCCATAACCATGTTATAGTCCCTCTACCCTCCATCGATTAATGCGAAATATGTCGACACTAATAGCGAGTTAAGGCGGTGGTCGCGGACAAACAACGTTTAAAGGTGGAGAATTATTTCGCGACTCCCTCCTTTACGGTAATGAGTCCGAATCTTGAATCATCGGCCCATAGCGCGGACAGCGGTGAGGGCGATACTGAAGCGGGCTTGACTATAAAGGTGGTTTTGTTACGAATGACATTGTACCCTTAGTAGTCAATCTTGGCGAAGAAGGATCTTCGATGAAAGTTGTAATTGGCGGCTTGCGAAGAAGAAATAAAAGATGATTTAGAGTACTCGTTGTGTTTGAGCGATGTAATGAAAAAGTTGTATAATGACCTTGAATTGCATATGCCAATTCGGTCATCTGTGTATCTGAAGCACCTTGAGACTCATCCAAGGCGACTTTCGTCGTCCAAGGAAGGAGGCATAAGAAAGACTTAGTCTATGGCGGAGGAGTTGACTCCCGCGCCTAACTACTTCTGAGGCGGGTTCGATGAAGATAAGCGAAACTTCATCTTTCGGATATAGCGGCGACACCTCATGAAGAAGTGGGGAGTGCGACTTTGCGTTGGGAGAAGGACTTTATTTTGGTAGGGATCTCCGTTCCACCCAAAGTATGTATGCAGAAGGAAAACCCGATAATTATTACAGTTCAAAGGGGATTGGGATCGCATCCTCTTGAGAAGATGAGTGTTGTTGGCGATCAATAACCAACCACCCAACCTAGATGGCGAGTACTCATCGATTCGGCGCACGGGACTCGGCGTCGGCATCGGCAAGATGTTCGGGGGTTGATGTCCAACATGGCTCTGATGGACCCCACTACTGGAAGAAGATGAAGAATTGCCAACATGGGAAGACCCATGGGTCCATCACCTCAACATGCGATATGGGGACGGTTTGGCGAGAGGAGCCTCCGTGAAGGCGAGGTAGTCGGATCAACATGGGTAATGAAGCACACCTAAACTTATAAATATTAGCAGTCTTCCCGGAGGAAAAGGTTGATCGCTCTTGTCGGAGAGTATATCGATGTTTTCGCTGGAGCTCTGAGGACATGCGGGGCTCGACCCCAATGTGGCAATGCACGCCTCGACATTAAAGTGGATGCCAAACTGTCAAGCGACAGCGAGGCGGTTTAGTCCACAGTTATGGAGGCAATTGTTGCGGAAGTAAAGAAGCTCATAGCCTCGGGTTTCATCGGGAGGTTCAACATCGGATTGGGTGGCGAATATCGTTCGGTGCTAAAAGAGCGGGACGATCGAGAATGCATTATGCGACTCTGAGAGATCTGAATGCCACATGCCCAAAAGCGACTTCCCACTTCCAATCACCGATGTGATGCGTCGATAATACATGTGGATTTGGCGAATGTCCTTCATGGATGGGTTCTCGGGTTACAACCAAATCAAGATGCATCCGGATGGCGCAAAGCACTTCGGCGTTGAGAACTCCTCTAGGCATCTTACATTTACCGATCATGCCATTGGTTGAAGAATCTTTGGCGCCACTTACCGGTAGCGCAATGACAAAGATCTTCGGGATCATCTTGGAAGGCGGTCGAATGTTACGTCGATGACTTGGTTGTGAAAAGTCGTGACAAAGATGACCATATCCGAGGACTTGAGGGCGGTATTGACCTCATGCGGACTCATCAATTAAAGATGAACCCCACCAAGTCTTTCCTCGGAATGTCCGGCAAATTCCTCGGGTTTGTTGTTACCAACAAAGGTATCCACATTGACCCGACAAAATAAAGGCAATCAATGAATTGCAACCCCAAAGAATCTAAGGGAACTTCGAGAGGATTACGAGGCGATTAAGCGTACATCCGGCGCTTCATTTCAACCTCTCGGAAAATGTCGGCCATTCTCTAAAATTTGAACAAAAGGGGTGTCCTTTATGCGGGATGGCCTTTGTCGAAGGCATTGAAGATATCAAAGCGTATCGGCGAATCCTCACGTACTCATTACGAAGTCGGGTAAACCGTTCTTGATTTATATCAAAGCGGCGAACCATTAGTTGAGTGCTTTACTTGCACAAGGCGGCGACCACGGTCCGCGGCGGTGGTTTATTATCTAAGCCGAACCTTGGTAGGTCGCGGAATCTCGCTACCAATGATCGAGAAAGAGTGTCTGGCGGTCTTTGCGATTGAGAAAATGCGACACTACTTAGTTGGGCAAGCGATCTCGTCATTTCTAGCGTAAATCCCGTTCGGTGTTCATGATCTGACCGGCCTCTATGAATTGGCGCTGGCGAAATGGGCTTTACTTTTGTCGGTATGACTGCACTTCAAGCGGCGAAGTCAATTAAGGGACAAGCCATCTGCGATCTTTTGGCGACCAACCCAACAAAGGATCTGGTGAACTATTTGATGATCTACGGATGAGACCCACGAGGTTAACACAACTCTGCACCAACAGGTGTGGCATTTATATTTTGATGGGCGTCGAGCTACCAGCGTGGCGCCCGGATGTTCTAAGATCTCCGAGTCGGAGTAGTCTTAGTTTCCCGGGGAAGCATGTCATGCCTCGGGCTTATTCAGCGGTGAGCCTGCTCTAACAATGTCGCAGAGTACAACGCTTCTCATTGGACTTAGCTTAGCTAAAGAGCTGGGGTAGAGTATCTCGAAGCCGGGGATTCCCAACTCATTGTCAAAGCAGACTTCGCGGGGACTATGAGGTCGGGAACCGATTTAATCCCATACCATCGGTACGCTATCGAGTTAGCGGACTCGTTTGAAGGATTCTTCATCGAGTACATTCAGCGCCTCGAGAATCGTATCTGAGATGCTGGCGGCATTAGCGGTGTCTTTGGCGCAACCTCGAGGCGAGCAAATGGTCGCGGTGAGGACCCACCGATTATTCATTCCTATTTATGGCGGCAGAAAATGGCGAAAGGGTAGTCACTAAGGAAGTGTATGCAACCCAAGTCGGACTTGAGCCGAGATTGGCGCTTCCCTATTATTGACTTCGTCTTGCGACATCTGCCGGAAGATATGAAGGGCGTGAATCGGTCAGTAGAAGCGCCAAGGTTCTTCTACAATACGGAAACAGGCGCTCTATCGGCGTGGGTATAGCGGTTTGCTACTCGGCGCCTTTCAAACAAAGAGAGGAAGTTCTCCAAGAAGCACATGGAGGAGAATGCGGTGCGCACCGGCCAGTCCTAAGCTCTATGATGGATCGGGGAGGATGGGGTACTCTTGGCCTACTATGGTCAATGATGCGGTCGCATATGCTCGGAAGTGTCGCGTGCCAAATACCGCGAACTACGCATCAACCTCGAACAACTTCACCCGTCGGCCACATCTTGGCCATTGAGACATGGGGCATGGATGTGGTAGGCCCAATCTTTCCTCTGTCGGCCAAAGGTGATCGGTTTATCTGGCGATCACCGATTACTTCTCAAGTGGGCGGCGATTTCCCTCAAGAAGGTAAAAGCCGGCAATGTAATTCGGTTCATCAAGCACCCGTCATCTATCGACCACGGTGTACCAAGGCGGATCGTACATGATAGCGGTCCCGGTTCATTAGCAATGCCTTCATTCAATTTTGCGAGAAATTCAAGATCGGGGCGTCTCCTCAGCTGCGTACAATCCGGCGCAAGCGGATTGGCGGAGGCCTTCAACAAAGCGATCATTAAAATTCTCAAGAAGGCTGGTGAAAAATAACAAAGCGGGATGATAAACTTCGGAGAAGCACTGGCGTATCGCATGACGGTCGCACACCGGCTAGAACTACCGTACTCTACGGTATATGGGTGTGGCGATCCACGCCCTTGGAAGTTGATTCCATCCCTCCGCATTGCTCTACCAACCGAGATGACGACAGAGGAGCTACATCAAAAGCGCCTCGAAGAACTTCGAGATGCTAGATGAAAAGCTTGGAAGCTCAACGGCACATTGAGTTTTACCAAGCAAGGATGTCGGGGCCTTCAACAAGAAAGTCAGACAAAGGAGCTTCAAGGAGGAGACTTGGTCCTCATTTGCTCGGCGGCCAGATAATTCGACTCAAGAGGAAGGGTAAGTTTGAACCCAAGTGGGAAGGGCGTTTGTGATTGAAGCGGTCTATTCAATGGCATATCGCCTTATCACCCGAGGAAGGCGATAAGCAATTAATGCCGATCAATGGGAAGTTCTGAAGAAGTACTATCCTTAGTACCTTGGGATAACCCGTTTGGAGGAAGTTCTTGAAATACTTTCCTCGGAGATAACCTAATCCTTTCCTCGAGAATTCCCCACCGATCAAACTCATTGGCGGTGGGTCCACAAATTTTCTCGGTCCCTCCACCGGCAAAATTTCCCCTTGACTTCTTTCAATAAGCAAGGGGTCCACAAAATTTTGATCCTCTATCAAAATCCCTCTTGATTCCTTTCAATGAACAAGAGGTCCACTTTCAAATTAGGAGATCACTTTCTGCTGAGCGAGAAAGCCTCCATCGTTCCATTTGATCCGCCCTCCCATGGCGGTAGTACTAAAATGGAACACTCTCGATAAATGAGACCTTGGATCGGTGGCGAATCCTATAAAAGTGAAAACTACCTGCGTCTCTTCGATTCTCGGAGTGGAGATCCCACTCTTAGTTTCACCTTAAGAGATTCTCGAAGTGGAGATCCCACTTTTAGTTTCCTTTTCTTGGAGATAGGATATAAAATTCTTCCTCTTCATCTTCCGGAGATAGAATATAAAATTCTTCCTCTCCATCTTCCGGAGATAGAATATAAAATTCTTCCTCTCCAAGACTAAGAAACAGGATATAAAATCCTTCTTTTCTTATGTTCACTTGGGGTTCGTCTCTACCGGACAAAGGAGACACGGAAATAGAATATAAAATTCTTTCTTTCCGGCCTTGGAGCAGGATATAAAATCCTTCCTCTCCATCTTAGGAGATAGAATATAAAATTCTTCCTTTCCCACAATCAATTCCATTCACCAGTTCGATCCGGTTCAGTCGCTCTCCGGTCAAAAGAGGACGCCAAGATTCGTCTTGGGGTATTTCATCCCGAAGCTCTAAGAAGGGATGGAGTCAACGCCTAACACGAGTTCTTGGGATAGTCCATCCCCGTAAGGAGGACGAAGACCATGTATTCAACATCATGGCTCAAGTCTAAAAGAGTTTTATTCTTTTAGCACAATGTCACATGCGGAACGGGATTCGATAATCCGCATGCTAGCCCGGTCCAAACGGTGATCGGTAAAGGCCAATCAAATCCGTTGAGGGCTGGGGGTTGGCCAATAACCCCAAAGTCACCGCCTAACAGCGGCCGTTAGTCTTTTACCCATGAAAAGTGACAAAGTCTATGTATTCAAAATCATAGCACCAAGTCTAAAGAGTTTCATTCTTTTAGCACAACGTCACATCTTGAGCGGGATTCGATAATCCGCATGCTAGCCGGTTCAAGCGGTGTCGGTAAAGGCAAATCAAATCCGTTGAAGGTGAGGGTTTGCCAAGAATTCTATGAATCTTTGTGGCGGTGAAAATGACAAATCGCAAGTCACAACAACAATGGAACTACCGTCGGCCACCGACTTCCTTGATTGGTCCCTCGGCGAGCCCTTTGGCGTAGTAACCACCGCTATACCTAGCTTTGGAGGAACATCTTACCAATAAAAGAATTCATCAAGACCGCCAAATTGAGGATGAACTAGCTAACAAGACTAGTCCCCAATTAAGCGGGATGGAGACTCAAGTGTTTCGGTGGGCTATCATAGAGAGCCGACCTCATTGCACCAAGAAATGGGATATGTCAACCTAGATGCATGGAGTCAATGGGGATGTACACAAGGGTCAATCATTACTCCTACGTGGTCGGATTCATCGGATCTCCCACAGGAGAGTATAGGGTCCTGGTGAACCATGCAGAGCTTCTTTCATTTCGTGGCGGGAGCCCTATCATGAGGCACCTCCTCAAAGGAGATCTTAAATCACGGTCCCATAAGAAAAACTCCCAGAGGCACTAATAGTATACAAGTGAACATTGATCTCCTCAAGCGGCATATTGATCTCCAAAGGGAAAGAGGCGTCAATTTGCGATCTCGCCCTCTCCAAGTTGTCCCTAGAAGTTTGAACAAGGAATTGACAAGTTACTTCATGGTCACCGCGGTTCCAACCACGACCAACGGATCAACTTGCGTCGGGACAATGAATGCAACCCATAAAGGGTTCCCTTTCGGTAGGATCGATGAAATCCCCATGATGGTGAACCCACGAATACTCCAATAAGGAACATGAGTATAAAGCTGTTCCCTAATTTATTAGAAAATTCACGGAGGATAACCTAATTCTATTCCAACAAGGAGTAGGATTCTCCCATGCGATACTCCAACTAGGTATCTGAGTCTAAACTATTTCCTATTTTGTCGAGAAGTTCACGGAGAATAGTTTTATATTCTTAAGGATAACTTCGACAATCCCCAATTGCTTCCAGGGTTGGAGTCTTACGGCGGACAATTCGTTGTGATAAAAATGCGCCAATTGGAGGTTGAATTCCAAGAGAAAATTTTTGAGGCGGACAGCGTCACATCTCGAGAAAATCCCTCGGCGTAGTGGAGTCACGCAGCGAGCATCACGGTAAGAGTTCACCAATCAAAGGATGAATCCTCAATATCCTCCCACGGAGTTTAGTCTTATGCCAAGCCATGCGGTGGAGATTTCAGCGATTCAAAGCTAAGTCTCACGGAATTGGATGAACAGTTCGACGACAACTCACAGTCACGAGCTAAAAATAAGAAAATTCGTGCATCGGCCATCGAGTCAAGATTTCGACAGTGGTCAGACAATAAATGCAGCACCGTGACACTTTTAGTTATCCTACAAAGCACTGGATAGTCCGAAAGAATCGGAGAGATCAAGATTTAAAGCCGTTTTCAGGTCCTATTACACCGACTGAAGGTCTGGGCCTATCACATCCAAAGTATTTCGGCTTCTTCTATAAAAGAGCGAGACCGAAACATGTTGGAGGGGGTATCTGTAGGCGTTGAAAATTTCCTATAAGTCCCGAGCGTAGCTTCGTGATGGCGAGAATAATCGACAAGTCATCCGATGAAGTAATGGCAAACCGTTGGCGACACAACAAGTGAGCATAGCGCAAACACTCTCCTCAAGGCGCCCTCTGCGAGTTTGAGCTGTCGGTGATTCCGGAACCTTGGTGAACTGATGCGCCATGAGTGCGGCGAAGGATAAACCCGACTTTGAAGCCTCAAATTAAGCTTCGGATGACAAGTCGGTCGAGAACCAAATCAAGCTCGAAAAACCAGCGAGAGAAGCCGCGGCCTTCGGTCAAAACCGAGATACCAGAGGTGTCTCGCTGGCGAACACCGGAGGTGTCTCGCTGGCGAACACCGGAGGTGTCTCGCTGGCGAACACCGGAGGTGTCTCGCTGGCGAACACCAAGGCGAATGGGCTTTTGGCCGAGACACCAAGGCGAATGGGCTTTTGGCCGAGACACCAAGGCGAATGGGCTTTTGGCCGAGACACCAAGGCGAATGGGCTTTTGCCCGATTTAGCCCGCATCGGCTGCTGCACCTATAAATCTGAGGGCTAGGGTTTCATTTTGGCGGAAATAAAAAGAGGAGACTCTGCCGAACTCTTGTGTGTGCCAAGGGTTAGAAATTTCCAAGGAGAGGAGATCAAGATCTAGACTTGCGGGGGTGAGATTTGAGATCCAAAGTGTTGAGATCGGATCTACAACAACAAACCATCCTTTGGATCAAGCTTGGCCTTAATCGAAGAAGAGTAACGGGTTCGCTTGGCGATCTCGTTTACTCGTTGATTAGTTCCTTGGCGAATTAATCTCAGTATTCGTTTAGATCTCGGATCGTCGAGCTAAGAATTCCCGTAAAAAGAGGAGGGATTTTTAGATCTAGATCGAATCGGATCTCGTTGATCAACATTTGGGAAAGGAATCGTCGCGGTGGTCCACGGAACACATCCCGACACGAGCAAAGAATCCCATGGCGAGGATCAGATAAGCGGATCAGCGTTTGTTCTAAGGAGGAAAGTTATAATTTTATCCTTTTTCATTGTAACAAGCCTTATAAAAGGTGATTTTTATTTGAAACTCATTTGTAATCCCATCAAGGTAGAATGATTTCACCGATGAAAAGATACCGACTTTTCGAGAACGAGGGACAAGCTTCGGGGCGTTCGTGGTCACTCGACCGGGTAACCCAAATAATTCGTGACGCCTAGCAAAGTAAAGAGAACTTCAAGTTCGAAATGGAGATGCCCATGCAGCAGATGAGAGAGATGCATGACCAGCAAATCCAAGCAGCGAATCGTCGGGGTGAGTTAAGTCGCCGCCATAACGCCGATCGAGGGATACAATTCCGAGGCGGGTAAGACCACAATGCAAATAACCAAAACTCAGGAGGTGGCCCCAAGAACGCCAGTGGTAACACTGTCGACGCTGGCAAGAATAAAAAGATAAAAGATCTCGAGAGCAAAATAAACATTCTGATTTCCGCTCGAGAGGTAAAGAAGACTGGGATGCTACGTCCGTACCCAAGAGAGTGGGAGTCGATCCCATATCCGTCGAAGTTTAATTTGATTAACTTCATACCGTTCGACGGAAAGGGGTCCCCCACTCAGCATTTAGTCTATTTCAAATCCCACTTGGGCGTTATTTCTGGTAACGAGCCCTTGATGGTTCGGTCATTCATTGGCACTCTTCGAGGAGCCGCCGATTGGTACCGCCGTCTCAAGCGAGGAGCATCAATAGTTGGGACGACATGGAAAGCTTCGTTCCTCAATAATTTCTTTGGCGGCGACATTGAAGTGTCGATCGAACCCTTTGGGCGAAGCGAAGGATGGGGAGTGCGTTGGCGGCTTTGTTAAGCGCTTAGTAACAAGGCTATGAGCCGGGGATCCCGCCACGTAGAAATTCATTTTGCGGGCGTGCCACAATAATCTTTCCATCAATGTCTTGAAGTCCTGGCACCGCCAAGATCCGGAAAGAGCCGAAGAGCTGGGAGCAAGTCAACGCTTTCTCAAAGGAAAAAGGCGAAAGAGGCCAACCGATGGCTAAAGCGCAGCTAGCGATGACATTCATCAATAACAACCTTGGGGCAACAAAGGACTCCTAAGTTGAGATTCCGGAGGAGTATTCTTTCGATGATGATGAAGTTCCAGCCATCTTTAAATATCTCCTTGCTAACAACAAAATCAAGCCGCCACCTATCATGAATCGAGGAAGCTAGCAATACCGGATCCAAAGTAATCGTATGCACTCACGAGGGTCCATCACCCACCAAGGCTTGTATTGCTCGAAGAATAACATCAAGCCTTGGTTGGCCCGGCGTCATAGCGTAAAATAGGCCAAACAAGAATGGCAAACACTCAGAGCGGTATCTGAGTATAAGCGCTCCCTTTCCTCAGATGAGTATAAGAGGTTAAAGCTGTTCCTCCCTTACTCCAAAAGGTATATGAGTCTAAACTATTTCCTATTTTGTCGGAAGTTCACGGAGAATAGTATACATATTATTCTTAAGGATAACCCGACTATGTGGCTAGATACAGTGCACTCCTCATTGGACCCAGTTTCGCAAAAAGCTGGGGGTGGATTATGAGAGGATAGGAAGTTCTTGGAGAATATTATACATAATATTCTTAAGGATTACCTGAAGTCGGCTCGATGAATCCGGACGAAAGCGGGTCATGTTCCCAAAGATGAAGCGTGTCATATCTTCTTCAACCCTCGTTGGAACAATCGCCAGGATCAACTTCACCAACCCCCACTGAGTGACTTGTACAAATCAACATCCCCACTGTGATTTATACTCCCACTCTCACTATTGATTTGGTCAAACCTTCCTATAGTTAGGACCAAAGCCAAATTCCTCTCTCGATTCCTTCCATGAACGAGAGGTCCACTCATAAATCAAGCGATCAAACCTTCTTGCAACTAGGATCGTCTCAAAACTCCCATTTGGTCAAAACCCTTAGGACCAAAACCATAATTCCCTCTCCATAAACGAGAAGTCCGCCATTAGATTAGGTAACCAAACCTTCTGACAGTTAGGGTTATCCGAGTCTTTCTGATTCTCGGGGTAGAGATCCCACTCTTGGTCTCATCCCTTTTTCAGGTCGCGCCGACCGAAGGTATGCGCCGGAATTAGAATTTCCAGATCAGGTTAAGCCGACTGAAGGTCACCTGAATCTTTTCGATTCTCGGAGCAAAGATCCTGCTCTTAGTTTCACCTCCTTTTTGCTAGAGATAGGATATAAAATTCTTCCTCTCCAGCTCCCTTTTCCTGGCCATGCCGACTGAAGGTGTAGGCCGGAATCATAGTTTCACCTCTTTTTCGGTTTAGTCTTTCCTCCGTGAAAAAGACACCAAGATTCATCTTGACGTATTTTATCCCGAAATCTAAGTAGGGATAAGCCTGCATCTAATACATGCAGCCAGTTTAGTCTTTTATCCGATTGAAGAAGACACCAGAATTCAAGTCTGGGGAATTTTATCTCGAAGCCTAAGTAGGGATAAGTCTATGCCTAACAGGTGTTGCCGGTTTAGTCCTATAACCGATTGAAAAAGACACCAAGATTTATCTTGGGGTATCTTATCCCAAAGCCTAAGTAGGGATAAGCACGCATCTAATACATGCGGCCGGTTTAGTCTTTCCTCAGTGAAAAAGACACCAAGATTTATCTTGGGGTATCTTATCCCAAAGCCTAAGTAGGGATAAGCACGCATCTAATACATGCGGCCGGTTTAGTCTTTCCTCAGTGAAAAAGACACCAAGATTTATCTTGGGGTATCTTATCCCAAAGCCTAAGTAGGGATAAGCACGCATCTAATACATGCGGCCGGTTTAGTCTTTCCTCAGTGAAAAAGACACCAAGATTTATCTTGGGGTATCTTATCCCAAAGCCTAAGTAGGGATAAGCACGCATCTAATACATGCGGCCGGTTTAGTCTTTCCTCAGTGAAAAAGACACCAAGATTTATCTTGGGGTATCTTATCCCAAAGCCTAAGTAGGGATAAGCACGCATCTAATACATGCGGCCGGTTTAGTCTTTCCTCAGTGAAAAAGACACCAAGATTTATCTTGGGGTATCTTATCCCAAAGCCTAAGTAGGGATAAGCACGCATCTAATACATGCGGCCGGTTTAGTCTTTCCTCAGTGAAAAAGACACCAAGATTCATCTTGGCGTATTTTATCCGAAAGCCTAAGTAGGGATAAGCACGCATCTAATACATGCGGCCGGTTTAGTCTTTCCTCAGTGAAAAAGACACCAAGATTTATCTTGGGGTATCTTATCCCAAAGCCTAAGTAGGGATAAGCACGCATCTAATACATGCGGCCGGTTTAGTCTTTCCTCAGTGAAAAAGACACCAAGATTTATCTTGGGGTATCTTATCCCAAAGCCTAAGTAGGGATAAGCACGCATCTAATACATGCGGCCGGTTTAGTCTTTCCTCAGTGAAAAAGACACCAAGATTTATCTTGGGGTATCTTATCCCAAAGCCTAAGTAGGGATAAGCACGCATCTAATACATGCGGCCGGTTTAGTCTTTCCTCAGTGAAAAAGACACCAAGATTCATCTTGGCGTATTTTATCCGAAATCTAAGTAGGGATAAGCACGCATCTAATACATGCGGCCGGTTTAGTCTTTCCTCAGTGAAAAAGACACCAAGATTCATCTTGGCGTATTTTATCCGAAATCTAAGTAGGGATAAGCACGCATCTAATACATGCGGCCGGTTTAGTCTTTCCTCAGTGAAAAAGACACCAAGATTCATCTTGGCGTATTTTATCCGAAATCTAAGTAGGGATAAGCACGCATCTAATACATGCGGCCGGTTTAGTCTTTCCTCAGTGAAAAAGACACCAAGATTTATCTTGGGGTATCTTATCCCAAAGCCTAAGTAGGGATAAGCACGCATCTAATACATGCGGCCGGTTTAGTCTTTCCTCAGTGAAAAAGACACCAAGATTTATCTTGGGGTATCTTATCCCAAAGCCTAAGTAGGGATAAGCACGCATCTAATACATGCGGCCGGTTTAGTCTTTCCTCAGTGAAAAAGACACCAAGATTTATCTTGGGGTATCTTATCCCAAAGCCTAAGTAGGGATAAGCACGCATCTAATACATGCGGCCGGTTTAGTCTTTCCTCAGTGAAAAAGACACCAAGATTCATCTTGGCGTATTTTATCCGAAATCTAAGTAGGGATAAGCACGCATCTAATACATGCGGCCGGTTTAGTCTTTCCTCAGTGAAAAAGACACCAAGATTTATCTTGGGGTATCTTATCCCAAAGCCTAAGTAGGGATAAGCACGCATCTAATACATGCGGCCGGTTTAGTCTTTCCTCAGTGAAAAAGACACCAAGATTTATCTTGGGGTATCTTATCCCAAAGCCTAAGTAGGGATAAGCACGCATCTAATACATGCGGCCGGTTTAGTCTTTCCTCAGTGAAAAAGACACCAAGATTTATCTTGGGGTATCTTATCCCAAAGCCTAAGTAGGGATAAGCACGCATCTAATACATGCGGCCGGTTTAGTCTTTCCTCAGTGAAAAAGACACCAAGATTTATCTTGGGGTATCTTATCCCAAAGCCTAAGTAGGGATAAGCACGCATCTAATACATGCGGCCGGTTTAGTCTTTCCTCAGTGAAAAAGACACCAAGATTTATCTTGGGGTATCTTATCCCAAAGCCTAAGTAGGGATAAGCACGCATCTAATACATGCGGCCGGTTTAGTCTTTCCTCAGTGAAAAAGACACCAAGATTCATCTTGGCGTATTTTATCCGAAATCTAAGTAGGGATAAGCACGCATCTAATACATGCGGCCGGTTTAGTCTTTCCTCAGTGAAAAAGACACCAAGATTTATCTTGGGGTATCTTATCCCAAAGCCTAAGTAGGGATAAGCACGCATCTAATACATGCGGCCGGTTTAGTCTTTCCTCAGTGAAAAAGACACCAAGATTTATCTTGGGGTATCTTATCCCAAAGCCTAAGTAGGGATAAGCACGCATCTAATACATGCGGCCGGTTTAGTCTTTCCTCAGTGAAAAAGACACCAAGATTTATCTTGGGGTATCTTATCCCAAAGCCTAAGTAGGGATAAGCACGCATCTAATACATGCGGCCGGTTTAGTCTTTCCTCAGTGAAAAAGACACCAAGATTTATCTTGGGGTATCTTATCCCAAAGCCTAAGTAGGGATAAGCACGCATCTAATACATGCGGCCGGTTTAGTCTTTCCTCAGTGAAAAAGACACCAAGATTTATCTTGGGGTATCTTATCCCAAAGCCTAAGTAGGGATAAGCACGCATCTAATACATGCGGCCGGTTTAGTCTTTCCTCAGTGAAAAAGACACCAAGATTCATCTTGGCGTATTTTATCCGAAATCTAAGTAGGGATAAGCACGCATCTAATACATGCGGCCGGTTTAGTCTTTCCTCAGTGAAAAAGACACCAAGATTTATCTTGGGGTATCTTATCCCAAAGCCTAAGTAGGGATAAGCACGCATCTAATACATGCGGCCGGTTTAGTCTTTTAGATTATATGCACATGGAGGAAAATGAGATTGAGAGAAAATAAGTGCAAAATAAAAGAAAGCAAGATTGAGAGAGAGGAGAGAGTAAAGGAAAATCAAAATCAAGAATAAAGGAAAATAACAAACAAATGGAAAACAAGGATAAGTGCAAAATCAAGAATGTAAAGTATGGAGGATTAGTTAAAGATATGAGGAATCTAGAGTAGATCCACTTAGCTTATCTCAATCTCACGAGAGTGAGTTGGATTTGTTAGCTAGTTTCAAACAATCTCTAGGGATCCCACAAATATTGGCTCCACACTTAGAAAAGGGTAATTCCCAAGAGGGTTCTAGCCTCAAAGTGAATTAAAGAAAAGAAAAATCTAATCTAGAAAGTAAATACAAGAATTAAATACATTGCATGAAAGTAAATTGCATGAAATTAAATTGCATGAAAGTAAATTGCAACAAAGTAAATTGCATGAAAGTAAATCTATTCTACAAACAAGAAAATAAAGAAGAAAATGAAAAAGAAATAAAATAGAAACCAACAACTCTGATCTTAATCTAATCCTCCTTTTGGTCCTTGGATTAGAAGAAGAGAAAGGAAATTGAAGGGTGAAACATTTCATTTATTGTGTAACAAAAGTTACAATTTTGGAAGGTCTTCTCAATTAAGAGTGACCCTCCTCTCCAAATGGAGTTTTACAAAATATTTCACACTCAAAACACTCGGCCTTCACCTATTTATAGCCCAACGGAGTTGATGTGAACCATTGGATCAAACCTAACCAAAAGGGAGAGAAATCCACCATTAATTGAATCATTTGGAAGCCGTCGGTTGGCCGTCGGTTAATAACCGGTTAATAACCGGTTGGTCAACCGATTGGTTCCCAACCTAATTTGTCTTTTCTTGATTTTTCTTCACGAATTTCTCTTGGATCAATTTGGTATCTTGGGCCTTGGTTTGTCTTGATTTGGGCTTCAAATATTGGTAGAAATTGAGAGAATTTGAGTCATTTGGGCTTTTATTCATTATTTCTTTATTAGCACGCAAAATAAGATAAAAATGATTATTAGTAATATCGTTATTCATATAACATAGGTAATAAGGGTATAAAAATGTAATTAAAATGTGATAATCAAATACCCCCACACCTAAACTTTTGCTAGTCCTCTAGCAAAGAAAATAAAAAGAAAACCTAACTCACTTTCGCGAGGAATCGCGGTTGTATTTAGCACATACAACAAGCCTTTAAACCCTAGGTTACCCTAGTGGGCGAGTTGTAGTCTCGTGAGGGTTTGCAGTGAATATACCCACAAAATTCAGTCGACTTGCCAAATTAAAGAAGTTAATAAAATAATTAATTCATTTGATATCTTCAAACATTCCAATTGAAGTTGGTTAATACTCAAGAAAGCGTTTTATCATAACTCCATGTAATTTTCTTAAGAAAATCCTTTCATTATAGTTATACAAAACCAAGTTTAACTCAAAATTTAATTTGAAAGTTTTGAAAAGAACATGCTAACTCTTTGTTTTAAACAAATTTCAAGTCTTTAAATCCATTTAATTTTTCAAGAACATATACAAATATAACTATATATAAAAACATGATTAGTATGACAATTATTATTATTTTTTAACTCTTTATTCCTTGGTGGTTTTGTTCTTTTTAATCGGACTTTCTAAGTGACCATTTAGCGAGTTTTGGGCCAATGAATCCCAACCCAATTGGGCTTAGGTCATTAAGTATAGAAATACTCCTCGGGCTTAATTACTCAGTCAACTTAGGCTTAGTAAAATAGAACCACCAATGATTTTAAGAGAATTTTTCTTCTTTTGTTAAGTTAGTATAATATATATATGTGTATATGTATATATATTCGAACAATATTTGGATCAAGACAACTTGAAAAATTATTTTCAACTCTAAGTTAGGCATGCAAAAATTTCATTACTTTAATTAAAAATCTAAGTTAAAACTTAAGTAAAGTATACTACTTTGAAAATCATTTCTTGAGAAATTTATTTGGAGTTATCATAAAAGGTAAACTTGAGTATAGAACTAACTAAGGATTAGAAAACTTAAATTCTATCAAATAGATCAATTATTAATCAACTCTATTAAGTTGGCAAGTGATTTTTTTTATGATGAAAAGAGAAAAAATGACATAAAAAAGATAACTAAGATAAAGATAAAATGACTAATTCCCACCCCACACCTAAATTTTGCATTGTCCTCAATGCAAATTCTAATATGCACAAAGTAAAAGCAGATAAGAATGGAAGCACTTACATTTGTTGATTAGACTTGAACAATGATAAAAGTGCGTAATTACCTTTGGTATGAGAAGGTGAAGTCAAAAATTTATTCTTTTTTTTTTTTTTTTTGAAATAAAGAACAACAAGAAACTCTCACATGAGAGAAGAATAAATTCTTGTTATTATTATGAGACAAAAATGTAGAATAAAAGATGAAACATGAGAAGCTCACATTCTACATTAAATCCTACCTTATTGCTGAAAATTCTACCTCGAAATTTAAAAATTTCAAAATGATATAATCAATGATGTGCTTAAATTCCAAAATTTCGGGGTTTTAGTGATGTGTGCGACAATGGAAGGTAGGTACTAATGGTTGTATGCTTTTGAACTTAGATTAGTTATTAACAAAAATTTCATCAAAAATGAAATCTTGTTGTTTTCTATTTTCTAACAATCTAAGTTCATTGACAACGGGTTCTTCAAATGTTGGCTTCAAGATGCATGTATTCAACGTAATTCTCTCGTTAGAAGGACTTGATTAGTAACTGGTTTCTGATTGTTGTGAATGGATTGCATTCACTTGATCTTGAAAGTTGAACTTGACCAGCGTTCCTTGGATTGGTCACGGGTTGACTTCGGAAATGATCCTTTCTCTCTCTCACTTATAGCTGGCTAGTTGACCAATTTGGGTTTCTAATCTAGCTATGGCTTGAGTGTTGGAGTTGAGAATTTGTCACATTGATTGCATAAAGGAGTTCATCGTGTTAGATGTTTGAGTCAACAAGTTAAGTGAGTGCGTGTAGAGGTTTTAATCAAGGCTTCCAAACCTCTTTCCAACACATTAAAGGCGTTTCTCAACATTTGAAGGAATATGATTTGTAGATTGATGATGAGGAAACCGATTTGGAAATGGTGATTTGATTGTGGAAAATTGGTTTGAAGCTGAAAAGCTGCGTTGCCCTAGGGAATTGTTGGTTTGAAGAGGAGTGAAATTTTGATTTCAGAAATTACCACGATTCCATGCAAAATTCGGATGATTTCTCCAACTGGATTATAGGTTGGAGAAAATGGATCATGTCGGATCTTTGGAATGCGGCATTCATCATTCTAGAGATTGAGTATTTCCTAAGAGTGGACATTGCTCGAAGCATGGGTACAGAAAACGATTATGACAACTGAGGCGAAACTTGATTGATTTGAGCCGAGCTCGTTCTTTGGTTTCTAAAGTTTCTAACTGCGTAGAATTGTAGCCATCTTAGCTTCAGAGGCTATGTTTGACTCTAAGGAAGGACCTCTAGAATTGGATTGGGTAGCGATGAATCACGGTGTTCCCCTTGCATAGTTTTCTCGGATAAATTCTCTAAAAGTCCCAAGCTTCATGGCATTTTTCTTCATGAAATCCCCTTGACACATTGACTCTAAGGAAGTTTTGAAGAATAATCCAATCCTTCATAAATGATTTGGCATAATCGCCACTTTTCAAGACCATGGTGAGGACATTGGATAAGAAGATCTTTGAATTTGTCAAAATACTTCCAAAAGGTTCTCAGGGACAATTTTAAAATTTTGAATATTGTTTCTAAGCTTGACCATTTTGTGGATAGGAAAGAATTTTTGAAAAACTTTTACAAATTCACCCCAAGTTGAGATGGAATCGTGGGCAAGCTATCTGACCATTTTTAGCTTTGTCCTTAAGGGCAAATGGAATAAATCGAGTTTGATCGCATCTTCAGTTAAGTCCCTCATTTTAATCATGAGGCAAACTTCTTCAAATTAGGAGATAAAGATGTATCGTCTTGGTTTCGACTCTAAGAATTTGGGAAGCATGTTAATAAAATGCGGTCTAAGTTCAAAATTGGTTCCATTTACCTCGGGGAGTTTTATGCAAGAGGGATTGCATTTCTAGTGGGGTAACAAACATCTTGAAGAACAGGTGGGTTGGTATTAGCCATTTCGTTTGGTTCAAGAGATGAATCAAAAGCGAATTAAGCGATTAGTATTATCCCTAACCCAAGTTTGCATACACCAAAATCAAATTTTTTTTATTTGAAAAAGGATAAGAGAAAAATTAAGAAGATGATGAGAAAAAATAAGGAAAAACTAACTAAAATAAATCAAGGCAATCACTTTCCAATCACCCTAACTCTAGGGTTAAGCCTAAACTTGACTTAGACCGGCTCCTAACCAAAATTCCCTTAGTGAAAAGATCAAAGTTTACTTGGGTAATTAGCCGTAAGGATAGTACTAGAGGAGATCAAAGATCAATTAAGTACCTCTTTCCTTTGGATATACATAACCCTAAACCTTGCCTTAGACACCAATTAATCCAAATAAACTTGGACCGGTTCACTTAAGAAATTATTGTTCCTTAATGAGCTCGAATCCTTAGGGGCCAGCGTCTAATCAAATTTTAAGAGGCTTGGGTAAGTGTAGTGAGGAATTAGTGATTTTGGGCTAAGGAAAGGGTGATGAAATCCCTCACCTTATCTTGATTAGTGGGTTTTGCCCTTAAGATATTTTCAAGTGTGTGCCAAATCAAGATGCTCAAATCACTTGGTGAATTCCTACTATTATATGAAATGCAACCCTAAGAATTAAAAGCAACTAAAAGGATGCAAAACAAACAAAAATCTTTTTATTTTTTTTTATTATGGTCGACAATAAAAAAATAAAGTTTATTAAATTCGACAAGGAAAAAAATCCTTTTATTTTTTATTTTTTATTTTTTTATCCTAATTGTCTCTAATGTATATGAACTATCTAAAGGGTGAAATTGAAAATACTAGATAGAGAAGTTACCCATAAAAGCAATGCAAAGCCTCGTTGGAGGCAATTCTTCAATCTTGAATCTTCAACTCTTGATCTTCAAGCTCCAAGTTCCTACACAAAGAAAACACACAAAATAAAAACCAAACTTAATGAAAATCCTACTTATGCACCGTTCCCGACAGCGGCAAAAACAGTGGGAAATAAATGATTACCTCCTTAGTTGCAAGTATACAACCTTTATCAAGTTATAGTATAAAAGATTATCGATCCCACGAGGAACGGAAAGTAGGGAGAGTTTTGCTCAAGTTTTGGTTCTCAAATTATCTTGTGACAATTAGGAGTTTATTCAAATAAAACTAAAGTAAGAAAATGGTGAAAGTGGATGTGGAGAGGTTAGAGAGAGTGGATTGTGATTATGTGCAAAGGAGGAGAAAATAAAGTTGAGAGTGTGGTGGTGGTTATATGCACATAATAACAAAACTAGGTTTGAGATTATATGCACATGGAGGAAAATGAGATTGAGAGAAAATAAGTGCAAAATAAAAGAAAGCAAGATTGAGAGAGAGGAGAGAGTAAAGGAAAATCAAAATCAAGAATAAAGGAAAATAACAAACAAATGGAAAACAAGGATAAGTGCAAAATCAAGAATGTAAAGTATGGAGGATTAGTTAAAGATATGAGGAATCTAGAGTAGATCCACTTAGCTTATCTCAATCTCACGAGTGAGTTGGATTTGTTAGCTAGTTTCAAACAATCTCTAGGGATCCCACAAATATTGGCTCCACACTTAGAAAGGGTAATTCCCAAGAGGGTTCTAGCCTCAAGGTGAATTAAAGAAAAGAAAAATCTAATCTAGAAAGTAAATACAAAATTAAATACATTGCATGAAAGTAAATTGCATGAAATTAAATTGCATGAAAGTAAATTGCAAGAAAGTAAATTGCATGAAAGTAAATCTATTCTACAAACAAGAAAATAAAGAAGAAAATGAAAAAAATAAATAAAATGAAAATAAGAAAATGGTGAAAGTGGATGTGGAGATAAGAGAGTGGATTGTGGATTATGTGCAAAGAGAGGAGAAAATAAAGTTGAGAGTGTGGTGGTGGTTATATGCACATAATAACAAAACTAGGTTTGAGATTATATGCACATGGAGGAAAATGAGATTGAGAGAAAATAAGTGCAAAATAAAAGAAAGCAAGATTGAGAGAGAGGAGAGAGTAAAGGAAAATCAAAATCAAGAATAAAGGAAAATAACAAACAAATGGAAAACAAGGATAAGTGCAAAATCAAGAATGTAAAGTATGGAGGATTAATTAAAGATATGAGGAATCTAGAGTAGATCCACTTAGCTTATCTCAATCTCACGAGTGAGTTGGATTTGTTAGCTAGTTTCAAACAATCTCTAGGGATCCCACAAATATTGGCTCCACACTTAGAAAGGGTAATTCCCAAGAGGGTTCTAGCCTCAAGGTGAATTAAAGAAAAGAAAAATCTATTCTAGAAAGTAAATACAAAATTAAATACATTGCATGAAAGTAAATTGCAAGAAAGTAAATTGCATGAAAGTAAATTGCAAGAAAGTAAATTGCATGAAAGTAAATCTATTCTACAAACAAGAAAATAAAGAAGAAAATGAAAAAGAAATAAAATAGAAACCAACAACTCTGATCTTAATCTAATCCTCCTTTTGGTCCTTGGATTAGAAGAAGAGAAAGGAAATTGAAGGAGTGAAACATTTCATTTATTGTGTAACAAAGTTACAATTTTGGAAGGTCTTCTCAATTAAGAGTGACCCTCCTCTCCAAATGGAGTTTTACAAAATATTTCACACTCAAAACACTCACCTTCACCCTATTTATAGCCCAACGGAGTTGATGTGAACCATTGGATCAAACCTAACCAAAGGGAGAGAAATCCACCATTAATTGAATCTGTTGAAACCGTCGGTTGGCGATCGGTTAATAACCGGTTGGTCAACCGATTGGTTCCCAACCGAATTTGTCTTTTCTTGATTTTTCTTCACGAATTTCTCTTGGATCAATTTGGTATCTTGGGCCTTGGTTTGTCTTCAGATTTGGGCTTCAAATATTAGTAGAAATTCAGAGAATTTGAGTCATTTGGGCTTTTATTCATTATTTCTTTATTAGCCTGCAAAATAAGATAAAAATAATTATTAGTAATATCGTTATTCATATAACATAGGTAATAAGGGTATAAAAATGTAATTAAAATGTGATAATCACAGGTATAGATAATCCGTATGCTAGCTCGAATCAAAAGGTAATCGGTAAAGGCTGATCAAATCCGTTGATGGTTGGGGGTTGGCCAATAACCCTAAAGTCAACGCATAACACGCGTTGCCGGTTAGTCTCTTGCCCATAAAAGGTGACAAAGTCTATGTATTCAACTCCATAGCACTAAGTCTAAAAGAGTTTCATTCTCTTAGCACAACGTTACATGCAGAACGGGTTTAATCCGCATGCTAGCCCGATTCAAATGGTAATCGGTAAAGGCTCATCAAATCCGTTGATGGCTGAGGGTTTGCCAAAAATCCTATGGGTATCGTGGTTGATTATTTCGAATGAAATGAGAAATCATAATAAATAGCGGTAAAAAGAGGATAGAAGTTTATTCAACCAATAAAGGGTCAAGTGTTTCAATGAGGAGATTACAGTTATCCAAACATCAGGTTCACGGCAAAAGATTGGTTATTGGACAACTCATCGTTGTTGGAGCTCATTCTGCAACTCAGCCTTGAAGGACCCCTCGCCGGCGTTCAATGTCTTCGCAGCCTCTTCCTCAACTTCAGCTAGTGTTTGTTCTGAGAACTCCAGTTTCTTGGATATGATAGTTAAGCCCTACTTCCTTCGCTGACAAGGTCATCACCAGCCAGGACGCCGGATATTTTCAACGGGGCTATCACCCATTGAGGGTCAATTTTCACCCGGTTTGGTTTATTCAGGCCTCAATCTTACTCCAAAAAGGTATATGAGTATAAACTATTTTCTATTTTTATCGGGGAGTTTCTGGAGAATATTTTTATAAAATATTCTTAAGGATAACTCGACAACCCTCAATCTCCTCCCACGGTGGTTATGTACTCCAAAAAGGAATATGAGTATAAACTATTTCCTATTTTGTCGAGAAGTTCCTGAAAAATATTTTATATTTTTAAGGATAACTCGACGACTCCAAAAAAAAGGTATATGAGTCTAAACTATTTCCTGTGTTTGTTGAGATATTTTTGGAGAATATTTTATATTCTTCAGGATAATTTGATAACCCCCAATTTACCCCCACTGTGTTCAATTTTACGACGCCGGACAACGCGTCGCAGTGGAAAATCGCCGATTGAAGGTTAGATTTCAAGAAAAAATTTCTGACGCCGGACAACGCGTCGCAGTGGAAAATCGCCGATTGAAGGTTGGATTTCAAGAAAAAATTTCTGACGCCGGTCAACGCGTCGCGATAGAGAATTCACCGATTAAAGGATGAATCCCAAGAAAATTCCTCCCGTGATGGTCAGTTCTACGACAAGTGACGCAACGGAGAATTCGCCGATTCAAGGTTAAACCTTACGAAATTGGATGGTCAGTTCGACGACAACTCACCAACGCGAGCTAAAGCAAAAAATTCATTCATCGGCTTCGGTTCAAGACTTCGACAATGGTCAGACAATAAATGCAGCACCGTGATGCTTTCAGTCATCCTACAAAGCACTGGATAGCCCGAAAGAATTGGAGAAGTCAAGATTCGAAGCCATTTTCAGGTCCCGTTATACCGACTGAAGGTTGGGGCCTATCATATCCAAAGAATTTCAGATTCTTCTATAAAAGAGCAAGATCGAAACACTTTGGAGGGGGTATCTGTAGGCGTTGAAAATTTCCTAAGTCCCCAACATAGCTCGTGACAGTGGGTGGTCAATCGACAAGCCATCCGATAACGTGGCGACGATAAATTGACAATCGACGAGCTGTCCGACGACGTATCGACAAATCATCAAATGGCAAGCGAGTCGACGAGTCGATGAAGAGCGCGAAGCGAATCGACGAGATGTCCAAGTCGACGAGTCGATGAAGCGCACGAAGCAAGTCGGCGAGGCGTCCAAGCCGACATATCGATGAAGCGTATGAAGCAAGTGTGAGTCGACGATATGCTCGAGTCAACGAAGCGACGAATCGTGTGCAAACAATGGGATAAACCCAACTCCGAAGCAACGAATCGCGTGCGATGGGCCGCGTGCAAGCGACGGAATAAATCCAAATCGCGAAGCCTCAAATCAAGCTCGGAAAATAGCCGGAGAAAAGCCATGGGGAGGCTCGGCCAAATGCCAAGACACTAAGTGGTGTCTCGGTGGCCGAGACACCTAGAGGTGTCTCGGGTCAGCCAAGACACCTAGGTTTATTGGGCTTTTTGCCCAGTTTCGACCCGTATCCGCTTTCAAATCCTATAAATACAAGGTGGGGGTCTCATTTGCAGGGGATCTGAAAATTTTTGAGAGGCCAAAGCTCTGCCAAATTGCCGTCTCACCTCAGATCTAAACTTGGGAGCGACGACAAATCTTCTTCGACACCAGATCCAGATCTCGGCGAACTCTACAGGGCTATTATCCTCCTTCGTAAGATAATCCCCAGGGATATTATCCTCCTTCATGAGATAATCCCCTCAAAAAGGTTCGAGATCGGATCTCGGATCTACGTGTTTCCTCGGGATCAAAACCGTTTTGATCGAGAAAACTTTGATCTCGCTTGGTCGATTTCATTAGCTTTGGGCTATTATTTCCTTCGTGAAATAACCCCTTTTACCGTGTAAATCTTTCTTGGATCACTATCACGCGGTCCACGGACGGAATAGAGTCCCGACGCGAGCAAAGACACCCGCATAGCGAGGCCGATAAGCGGATCCGCGTTTGTTTTGGTGAAAGAAAGTTATAATTTTTATTTGATTTTCATTGTAATCGGGTCTTATAAAGCGACTTAGTTTTATTTTCTTGAATTCGTTTGTAATTCCATAAAGGTTTAACAAATTCAAGCAATGACAATCATCCCGACTTTCACCGCGAACAATTAATAAGTATAATAATACATATATGGGTTTTTCGATAATACTCCATTAAATCATTAGTATTTTGATATTAATCCCTCAAATTTCATATTTTCATATTAGTCCCTCAAATTGCAAAAATATGTTAACATTATCCCCCTTGTTATGTTTACTGTTCAATATCCTTAATCATGGTTAGGTTTAGACTAACCATGGGTGTTTAGCTACTAAAATATCCTCCACCCATTTAATTCACCCACCAAACCTCCCTCTCTCTCTCTCTCTCTCTCTCTCTCTCTCTCTCTCTCTCTCTCTCTCTCTCTCTCTCTCTCTCTCTCTCTCTCTCTCTCTCTGAGTTTTAATGGGCTTTTATAGCCTCCAAAAATAAAAAGAGTAGTTAAAGAAGATGGGTTAACTATTTTATCAGTCGTTGGAGAAGATGGGTTGTGAAATGGGTTTGGGTTAGGTCATTTGTTGGGTTTCTTAAGCTTAACCAGTATGAAGGTTTGCGTATTAGGAATGAGGGTATAATTATTAATTTCCTTAAAAAAATTAAACATAACAGAATATTTCTTTTTTTTTTATAATCCACGAGGGACTAATATCAATATATTTCTACAATTTGAGGGACTAATATCAAAATATGAAGATTTGAGGTACTAATAACAAAATACTAATGATTTAAAGGACTGATATAAAAAAACCCTACATGTGTGTGACACTTAATTAAAATAATTTACTGAGGTGATGATTGCAATAACAACTAGGAATCGGTCGACCGTTCATCATCCCCGATTCACGTGAATTTAGTATATTGTTTCTACTCATTTCACTCCTAAGTTTATGTATTATTATATGTAAATACTCAAAAATTTCTTTATAATACTTTCTCTTAAATTTAACTTCTTTCATTTTGATTAACTTTCTCATCTTTTCCGTCCATAAAACAAATTTAAGCTATAAAACAATTATGTCCACAATGCAGTTATAGTGAAGATATAAACTCAAAATAAATAATTAAAATATTTGACGACATGCAATGGATGTGCATCCCACCTAGTACACCAAAATTTGCAAGTTGTGGATACTTTTTATGGGTAGAGATCGTGGCCGGTTGAATTCGAAACTGAGTTGTTCTGATACCATGTTAAAGGAACCAGTCAATATTAAAAAACTCCAGAGTTATAATGAAAGTTGAGAGTAATAATATTATATTCTAACAATATACGAATCAGGGGGCTGGCTCTTTATAATATTCGTAATAATGACAACAACATCACCAAAAATAACAAGATACCTTATTATAGACACAGGATTAGCACTTGGCATGCCACACGACATAAACCAAGAATAGCATAATAAGAGGTCATTAGAATAATTCTTAATGGATTATAGGACATATTCTTGTCGAGAAATAAGTGTAAGAAAAAGAAAGATAGCGACTTAACTTAAGCACTAGCTACTATCTTCCTTTACTTTGAAGATTTGAATCTACAACATGTTAAGATTCTAATTTAGAAAAGACATTTTTCATGTAAGAGAAGATTACAATTATTATTCGGATGATTTAGATTAGAATTTTGTTTTCTTCTTAAAGTTCTTTCGTTTCCCATTATCTCTATTTCATGAGTAGAAAAGAGTAGAAAAAGCACAGAGAAGAAATTGAAACATCTATATCTATATTTATACTATCTATCTATAAAATTATATTAAAACCTAGTAGGAGCATCCAATTTTGAAAAATATCCTTCATTAATTCCTTCATAGTTTTTTTTTTATTTTGAGGGCAAAATTGTCATAGCCAAAACCTATCGGCAGGGTCAACTCAGTACTTTAAAATATTATTCTCACTCTTGTATTTCTTCCTTTTTCATTCCCTCTCTTATCCATACATGTTGAGAGTGGAGCACGCTTCGCAAAATTGGTGTGTTAATAAAAACCCAAATATCTCTCACGGACAATTTGTAGATATTCACCACAATTGTTGCTCGCACTATTTCCGTATAAAACGCTGATGTAGTTATTTGGCGTTCCACACCCAACTTTGTTATTTATCCAACATTGAAGAGCAATTTCAGAAACATAGTTTGTGCAACGCCTTTTGATCCTTGACACTGTCGACAGAGCCATGGTGGAGGTCTGGCCAAGATCGTCTTCTCAATTCGTGATCATTGTCCTGCTTACTTGGATGCTTTTATTATTGCTTTAGATTTTTATTTTAACTCTTGTTTCTTGGAACCCTAGAAGCAACTATTTGTTAATTTTAATCCAACTAGATTGATTACTGAATTAGTAATCAGCAACTATCAACTCTGTTCTCGAATTCTACCTTGTTCATCATTTAGATTTTTTTGGGACAAAGATTGTGAAAAATGGGTTCTGTAGCGGACTGTAACAGAAAAGAAGAAGATGATAGATAAAGTACTATTTTACCCTTAAAGAGGAAATTAAATAAGATTTAATTAAATTCTATTTATGGGGCACCGAAGCAAACTTGCTAATAGAAAACTAACCTTCTTTATATTAAAAAATTTGTCAAACAAAATACTTTCTTAAAAGTATTATTCAAATATTACTCCCTCAAATCTTCAATGATTGTATATTACTTTTTCAAATCTTTGAAATTGCTCATAAATCCCTCAAGTTATAATGAGTCTTGTAATTTGGTCCCTCCATGACCGAAATAGCCCTCAACTCATTTTTCATTGAAGGGTTACTTACAATTTGGCACTATAAAATTGCACCTTTTTAACTTTGAAACCTCAAAATTTTCATTTTGATACTCTGATACCTCAAATAATTACACCTTTTTAGACTTTAATACCTAAATGTTTGCACTTCTTTTGTGATACTTCTAAAAAATAATTGCTTCGGTTTCTACGCATACCATAGATCTATGATATTGATATATTTTCTATTTTGAATATATCCCATTTTAATTAGAGCTTGAATGGTCTAAATATTCTAAAGAAAGTTTAATCACCGCACATGCATCACACGTGTTGTAATGCGATATATTATATGAAGTAGCGGGGCTATTGAAAATTTTGCATGAGTGGTAGAGTCTTTCGTTCCAATTATAGTTGAAGGGTAAATTTGTAATTTCATATAGATATATTGCTTTTTGTTTCCTTCACATTTTTTAGAAGGCTCTAATTTATGACATGAATATAATAAGGGTGCTGCTTCGGTACCCCAAAAATAGGATTTTATTTAGTTTTTATTTAATGGGAATGATGTATATGAGGTGGCGACTCATTTTGCTAAATGAGCTACCAAGAGATAGAGTGGTGAGATCCACACCTTTCGATGAGACTAGTAAGGTGGGTCTTACCACATGGCTATCTCTTGGTAGCTCATTTAGCAAAATGAGCCGCCACCTCATATACACATATTTTCTTATTTAATTTATATTTAGAGGGCAATATTGTAATTTCTATGCCTGCTCCCTGTGAAGAAATTTGAAGAGGGAGAAGAAGATGTGAGAGATTTTTTAGGTTTCTCGATTTGCAGTGAAATTTTTCATAGGTTCTAGCCATCAATTTAAAGGGCTCACTCTACAACCGCCTACCCTTCAGATCCGCCCTTAATATCCACGAAATCTGCAGTTGAGTTATTTTCTCAACAATCCCAGATATTTTCTATCTGTTACAACCCTCTCCTGATTTTATGAGATAGTGAGTTAGTTTTTTTGAGGCCAAAACCAATATCTCCCACTTGGCCGAAACAAAACATATTTCTAGTACGCTTCCACTTGTCATGAGATATTCAAAAATTCCATTCATGCTCCCACTATTCATGGGGTATGAATGTCGCTTTAACTTCCTGACTTACACATTCCTAAGTCCCATCAAACCTATATGTTTAATAAACATATCCGATGAAATTCCCTTTGTCAAGGGATCAGCTATCATATCACTTGTAGGAATGTAAGTCACCTTAATTTCTTTCTTTTTCATAATATCTTGAATATAATGATATTGTATCTCAATATGTCTTTCTTTTGAACTATTTGAACCATTGTCTATTAGGCTTATAGCAGCTTTATTATCACAAAAAATCTCTATTGGTCCATTCACCAAATTTAGATTTAGGTCATTCAAAAATCACCTAATCTAGACTGCATGAGTAGTAGCCATGCTGCAAGCTATATACTTAGCTTCTTGTGTGTACCTGGCTACACACCCCTGTTTCTTACTACCCCAAGAAATAACTCTGCCACCATAGATGAACAAGTGTCCCGAAGTGGACTTTCCATCATCTTTATCCCCTCCGAAGTTAGCATCGGAGTAACCAAGAACCTCAAGCATTTCATCTTGATAAACTAATTTGTGGCGTATTGTACCCTTAATGTACTTCATAATCCTCTTAACGGCTTTCCAATGTACCTGACCAGGATTATTCTGATATCTGCTAACTAAACTCACTAGATATGCCAGATCCGATCTGGTACACAGCACTGCGTACATCAAGCTTCCCACAGCTTGAGCGTACAGAACATTAAGAGATTTTTGTCCTTTTCTAGGACATTGCTCTTTACTCAGACATTTCCCCAAGACCAGTGGTGTTGGTGCTGGATTGCAATTTTACATTCCAAATCGTTTAAGAACTGAATGCATATACTTCTCTTGGTTTAAACTCAACATTCTAGACTTTCTATCCCTTAGGATTTGAATCCCAAGGACATAGGATGCTTCTCCCATGTCTTTCATCTCAAATTCTTTACTAAGATCATGTTTGATCTTATTCAATATTTCTATATCATTTCTAGCAAGTAATATATCATCAATATATAAGGATAATATTGAAAACTTGCTCCCACTGTTCAAAACATACACACAACTGTCCAATCCATTTGTAACGAAACCAAATTGAACAATAGTATTATGAAATTTGAGATACCATTGTCTAGATGATTGTTTTAAACCATATAAGGACTTCTTTAATTTATATACCTTATTTTCTTGTCCTTTGACCTGAAATCCTTCAGGTTGATTCATGTATATCACTTCCTTCAACTCTCTGTTGAGGAACGCTGTCTTGACATCCATTTGAAAAAGTTCCAAATTAAGATTAGCAATAATAGCTAAAATAATTCTTATGGACGTAAATTTTGCTACTGGAGAGTAAGTCTCTTGATAATCTATAACCTCTTTTTGGGTAAAACCTTTAGCAACTAGCCAGGCCTTAAATTTATCAATAGATCCATTAGTATGATATTTCGTTTTCAACACTCATTTGCATCCTATTGACTTCCTCTTTTCTGGCAAGTCACATAATTCCCATGCTTGATTTTTCTCAATGGAGTCAATCTCTTCTCGCATAGCTTCGAGCCATGAATGTGACTCATGTGAATTCATTGCATCATTATAATTCAGAGGATCAATCTGATCATCAATATTATGATCCACTAAAAAACATGATGTTTCACATGAATATAAATAATAATCATCCATCCAGGCATGTTGAGTTCTAGGTCTTTTATTGCCGGTTAGATTTTCATATTGTACATCATTGTTTACATCATTTTCCATAGGTATTTGCTGATGAACAGGTTTATTTTCCATGATTGGATGATCAAAGTCATATCTATCAATCGGATCATCATTGGAAACATCATCTAATGCAAGTAGAGGAGGAGCTTCTTCTTGCTCTTGTTTCCATTCCTCTAGATTTTCTAGAAAAGTAGCATCTCTACTTTCAATGACTCCTTTCACCTCATGGAAAAATCTATATCCTTTGGATTTTTCTGAATGTCCTATGAAAGTGCATTTTATAGTTTAAAAATCTAACTTGTCTCCTGTCTTGGGATGAGAACATGAGCCGTGCAACCCCATTTTCTTAGATGACTTAGGGAGGGTTTATATCCATACCAAAGTTCAAATGGTATCAAAAAGGCGATTTTGTGAGAATTCTATTTAAAACGAAATTCGCAGTTAAAACTGCTTCTCTCCAAAAAGCTTTGGAGAGTCCAGAATAAGACAACATACATCTTAATGCATTCATCAATGTTCTATTTTTCCTTTTAGCCACACCATTTTGTTGTGGTGTGTAAGACATTATTGTGTGCCTTTTAATTCCACATTGAATGCAATAGTTGTCAAATTCTTTTGAATTGAATTCACCACCTCTATCAGTTCTTAATATTTTTATGAATCTCCCAAGAGTTCTTTCCACTTCTACTTTATATCTTTTAAAACATTCAAAAGCCTCAGACTTTTTATTCAAGAGATAAATAAAAGTGAATTTTGAGTAGTCATCTATAAATGTAATGAAATATTCCTTATTACCATGGTCCTTACACTTAATGGCCCACAAATGTCTGAATGAATTAATTCCAACAACTCTTTTGCCCTTTGACCCTTTGTAAATGGCTTTCTAGTTATTTTTCCGGTCAAACAATGTTCATACGGTGATGTCCTCACACCTGTCAGAGTTGGTAACATGTTCATTCTAATAATTTTATCCATTTAAAAATTACCAAGATGAACCAATCTCATGTGCCAAAGATCAAAATCAGACAATAAACACAAGGAATAATTCAAAACATCATTCTTATTAATCAAATCGGATTTCACAACAGGAAGACAAAACAATTCATGTTCAGACACAAATTTACCCATTGCAAACACCTTTTTATCCTTTCCGATTGAGACCCAATTATTATAAAACCTAATCTCCAAACCATAATTCAGCATAGCAGGAACTGACACCAAGTTGCGCCTTATGCCAGGTGCATAAAACACATCTTTGAGAACCATGACGCTGTCTCCCAGGTCCAATTTGTAGAAACTAATACCTTCTACACCTAGATAGGTATTGTTTCCCATGTAAATGCGATGTTCTCCTTTCTTTAGCTCTTTAAAGTGAACCAGTCTCTCCTTAGTCTTCGCAGTGTATCGAGTGGCACCTGAGTCAACCCACCAACCATCTATGTCAGTTGTTACAGCATTGCACTCAACTACACAAATAAATTCCCTCTTGCTAGATCCTATCTTTTCTGGGTGTTTTTATCACCCTTATTTTTCTCTTGTGGACAGTTTGCCTTGAAGTGACCAAACTTTCCACAAGTATGACAAAATCCAGGGGGCTTTCTCTTAGGATAAGCTTGAGCTCGGCGGGGCCGTTTAAAGCTTGGTTTGTTTGGTCCCATCTGGTGATTCTTTTGCATCCAACGTGAATTCTTATGTTACACAGCATTTGATTCTTCAACTTGCACAAGGTTCACATCCATACCCTTCTTGCTGGCTAGAATGTCTTGTCCCATTGCTAACTGAGCCGATAAATCTGAGACCCTTTTGATGGTCTCATTCAATCTCAGAGTGGTGGCAGCCATATCCAACGAAGGTGGTAAGCTATTCAAAATAGTTGCCACCTGCATCTTCTCAGGATTTTCATAACCTGCACATGCCAAATCTTTTGCCATGACTATCATCTTGTTGATGTGCTCCATGATGCTATCACCTTCCTGCATCCGATATGTATTATACCTATGCAATAATAACTATATGTTCACCTCAGACGTGGTGTCATACTTATCCTTGATAGCCTTCCACATGTCATGTGCGGTCTTATAGGTTTCAAAAACCTTTATAAGATCGTCTTTCATGAACATCAACATTGGGCTTTTTGCCTTCTTGTCCTTAAGATGCCACTGCTCAAATTCTTTTTGAAATACTGTAGCATCTTCATTCAGAATTGGAGCGGTGGTCTCAAGGACACTATCTACATTGTCATGAATCAAGTCGTACTTGATTTTCCGGTGCCACATGTCATAGTTCGCCCCGTTGAACCTTTCAATCTTCGAAAGCTCAAAAGCAACCAATTTGCTAGCCATATTATGATACAAATAAAAATTGATATAATAAAAAATAATAAGATAAAGGACTATTCAGCTATATATAAGATATATAAAGAATAGACAAGTTATAATAATGATATTTTGCTAATGTGATATAAAAAAGACAGAACATTGACAAACACATACTAAGATAACATAATATATCTTCTACATACACAAAAGGTAAAATAAACAGATAGCAAGGTTGAAAGGGACCTTTTGACAAAAAACAAACTAGTTTAAAACTTTTCAAAGGCAAAGAACCATGCACAAAAAAGTTCCCGAGAAAAATAAATAAATAAAGAACATCTCATAAAGACAAAAAGTAAACCACAGATATTCAAAGTACTCGACAAAGAATGATAATCAGGTAGCAAAAGTAATTTATATATGAGATGAAACGAAGGATACTAACATATGATTAAAGGAAAGCCACTAGCATACAGATACCAAAAGAAAGAGATTATATATAAAGCTATCAAACTTATAAGCTAATCAAGCAATTAACAAAAGTATCCGGTTGTAACTTTGATTTATTTGACCAAGAATGGGTGAACAACGAGAACGTACAGAGAACGCATATAATATAATAATATCAACAAGATAAAGGTTCACTATCAAGATAATATATTAAGAAAGAAATATACAGAGGGCAAGCTATCAACCACACAAAAGAATATAATAATATATAAAAATGCAATAGTACTAACAGCGGAAGAATTAAAAATAGCACTACTATCAAGTAAGTTACAAGACATATATAGTAGAATAATGAAAAAAGGTGTCTATCACAGCTGTATCGCATTAAAAAAATATTATACGTGTTACCACACAGAAGATGAAAACGAGCTTTTGAGGTTGAGAAGAGAAAATTTCCGAGCGCTTCAGCTGATCGGAAATTTCTGCTTGGTTGCAGTGAAGAAAGAAACGCCCGCTGTTGATTGGCAAGCAGTCAAGAGAGAGCCACTGGCCACTGATCAGAAATCTTTGATACTAGTGAAGAAATTTGAAGAGGGAGAAGAAGATGGGAGAGATTTTTTAGGGTTCCCAATTTGCAGTGAAAATTTTCATAGGTTCTAGCCATCAATTTAAAGAGCTCACTCTGCAATTGTCCACCCTTCAGATCCGCCCTCAATATCCATGAAATCTGCAGTTGAGTTATTTTCTCAACAATCCCAGATATTTTCTATCTGTTACAACATTCTCCTGATTTTATGAGATAGTGGGTTAGTTTTGTTGAGGCCAAAACCAACACTCCCTCATGAGAGTAGATCCGACATTGCTCATTCCTCTGCGATCTGAAATTGCAATGCCTATGAATTTTTAGAGTGCCCTTTATAACCATTCATTTATAAGAGGATACGGGCAATTGAGAATTTAATCCAAGATTTAAGGATTTCTTTTAACTCAGTTTTATTTCCAAACCCCTTTGAATCCAAACCTCTTTCTTCATGTTTACACCTCGTAAATACTAATCACGCCCCTTTCGAGAAAAAAAATTCAAATCCCATGTATTTTCTTTCACATACAGAGACTAAAATCTAGTGACAATTTTACATCTCCATTCTTTTTACCCATTAATTTGATGAACCAGAAACACAAAAGTAATAAGAAAAATAAATCTTGACAGATTTTTTATGAACGGATCCACAAAGGTGCAATGCGTAATGGTGGAATTTGATGGCATACTTGGTAATTTATGATTAATAATTTTTTCAGTAATCAAGTAGCAATTGCTGGCTAGCAATGAGAAAACCAGATGAAAGAGATGAAGGGGGACAAACTTTTACAAATACCCCTGAAACTTCAATAAATTACGAAGTTGATAGTGGAAGTAGAATCTCTAACCACAGCGACATTAGTTGAAACTTAGAGAGCGTTAAGTGCGGATATTATTTACCAAAAGTATCATCGGCACTCCAGAAATTATATTTTGGAGTACCGAAGCTGTTGGCATATAATAATTGGGTTTTTTTCTATATATACCCTCCATGATGATAATTTTAAATTTGCCCCCTCAATTATTATACTAAATTTACCCCTTAAATTGTTTTCTTTACTCAAATTTACCCTCCACGTCAATTACTATTAAAATTTGAACAGGTTTTAGAGAGAAATTACCTTTATGCCCTTTTTAAATTATTTTTGAAAAAATAAAATAAAACTAAATCCATTATAAATCTTAAACTCGACCCATTAAACTTCAATATCAAAAACCGTTATTGAATATTAAAAAAAAAAACCAGTTCATCACTTTGCTAGCTTGTTTCTTTTTTCTCAAATCTCGGCGGTCCAAAGCCGAAGGCAAGTCCAAGTTCATGTTTTATGCCCTAATTACCAAATTGATGAAAAAGAAAATATTAGACTGGTTAGTCTGTAAATTGAACTCTCATTAGGAAATTGTCTAGTTTCTAAAAAGTTGGTTGATGACTATAATTAAGATGAAGTCCTAACAATTTTCCTTGTTTATGCTATTAGTGAACTCTTCAAAAGTTCATGATCCACAGGTGAATATAGATATAAACTTAGGACTCTCAGAGAAAACCTATAAATTGAGATTGGGGACTGGTGAGAAGGCGGGAAGAATTTGTGAGAAGACGACGACATCTCGAATTCTCCAGCAAAGTGGGGTTGAAATCACTATTTATTCTTTTTGTTTGTTTGTTTATTTGTTTGTTGTTTTTTTTTGACAGAGAAGACAAACGAGGGGAACACGAGAAGGAGAACGATGTCGGATTTGATTTATTTTTGAAAACTAGGGCCGGGTATTACAGTTTATGCTAATGGGTCGGTTATTACAAACATAATGAATTTAGTTAATTTTTTCATGAATTTTCTTTTCAAAATAATTAGAAAGGACATAAAAGTAATTTATTTGTGAAACCTGTTAAACTTTCAGCATTTGTTAAGATGTAGGGCAACTTTGAGCGATGAAAGTAATTTGAAGGGTAAATTTAGATTACAATGATTCGAGAGGTAAATTTAGAAATATCATCAATGTGGAGGGGATATATTAAAAAAAACATTATATGACTGAAGTCCACTAATTGAACATCTATCACATTGTATCCTACTACACAGGATAAATTTAAGAATTAGGGGGAGAAAAATACTGTTATGACAAACCCCAGGATAAACTAAAATCAATCACACGAAAGCACGAAAATATCGAGAACACACGAACACAAAGATATACGTGGTTCGGCTTCGTCTACGGGCGAAGGAGGAGAATAGCTTTACTAAATTGTGAGGAATAGAATGTTGAATCTCTCAATCCTAAATAACACCCCAAAAGCCTAATACAATCTCTCTAAAACAAAGGAATAAAAGAGAGCCGAAATATGACTAATAGGCTTGACGAGAAAACCTCTTGTTCTCTGTTTTTGGTGTAAACTGCAAATTGATAATCTTCTCGGATGGCCCCTCTGTGCATATATATATGGGCTGGAAGATCTGATGCCTTGCTGCCAAAGAAATTAGTCTTCAAGTGAATAGAATTCTTAGTCAATAAGAGTTGTAGTAAAACCAAACTCTTCATAAACCTGAATTTCATGTGATGCAAGAATCTGTCCTTATCTCCAAACCATGCATAATCAAATAGGAACTCTATAGGATAATGCCAACCACTTGAGTCAAAGACAACCACACATAATTGTTCACGGGAAAAGTCGGGATCTTTTTCATTGCTGAACTCATTATACCTTTATGGTTTTTACAAATGAACTCAAATAAAATTCGCCTTTTTATAAGGCTGCTTACAATGAAAAAAGAATAAAAAATTATAACTTTTTCACCTTAAACAAACGCGGGATCCTTTTATCGGCTCCTCGCTTGCGTGGGTTCTTTGCCGGTGCCGGGGTTTATCCGTGGACCGCCGCCTGATCCGATCCGATGAAAAGATCTACACGGTAAAAAGGGGTTATTTCACGAGGGAAAGAATAGCCCAAGCGAATGAAATCGACCAAGCGAAATCAACGCTCTTCTTGGGATCAAAAGTAAAATTTTGATCCGGAGGAAACACGTGTAGATCTGAGATCCGATCTCTCAAACTTGCTAAGAGGATTATCTCACGAAGGAGGATAATAGCCCAAAGGGTTCGCCGAGATCTAGATCTGGTTGTCGAAGAAGATGATCGTCGAAGAGCCTCCCTTTCTCCCAAGTTTAGATCTGAAGTTAGAATTCAATTCGGCAGAGCTTCGGCCTCTCCAAAAATTCAGATCCCTCAAAATGAACCCCCACCTCCTCTATTTATAGGATTCAAAACGGATAACGGGTCAAAACGGTGCCCGAGGCCCGCCTAGCCACTTCCAAGTGGCTAGGCATGGCCTAGCCACTTGGAAGTGGCTTGGCCACCCCATAGGGTGACTTGGCCACCCCATAGGGTGGCTCGGCCATGGCCGAGCCACCTTAGGGTAACTTGGTTTCTTAGAGCCCACGAGGCGGTTTGGTCCGGTTTTCGATTTTCCGGTATTTTCTGAGTCCGATTTCGTTGATCCGAGTCTGATTTGGTCCGGAGTTGTCAGTTTCGTTGATTTGGAGCTTCGCGGTTGGGTTTATTCCGTCGTTCACACGCGATTCGCCGCTTCGCCGATTTGGACGCTTCGCCGACTCACTTTATGTGTTTCGTCGACTCGCTTTGTTGACTCGGATGCCTCGTCGACTCACTTTATGTGTTTCGTCGACTCGCTTTATGCGTTTGCGTCGCGGTCACTCGTCGTTACGTTGTTGGACGGCTCGTTGATTATCAACTTCTTATCACGAGCTAGGCTTGGGGACTTATAGGCAATTTTCAACGCCTACAGATACCCCCTCCAAAGTATTTCGGTCTCGCTCTTTTATAGAAGTAGCCGAAATACTTTGGCTATGATAGGCCCAAACCTTCAGTTGGTATAACAGGACCTAAAAATAGCTTCGAATCTTAACTTCTCCAATTCTCTCGGGCTATCCAGTGCTTTGTAGGATGACTGAAAGTGTCACGGTGCTGTATTTATTGTCTGACTGCTGTCAAAATCTTAACCTGAAGCTGATGAATGAATTTTTTTGTTTTAGCTCGTGTTGGTGGGTTGTCGTCGGACTGACCATCCAATTTCGTGAGACTCAACCTTCAATCGGCGAATTCTCCATTGCGTCGCTTGTCGTAGAGCTGACCACAGCGGGAGGAAATTTTCTGAGATTTATCCCTTAAAGGGTGAATTCTCTATCGCGACGCGTTGACCGGCGTCAGAAATTTTTTGTTAAAATCCAACCTTCAATTGGCGATTTTCCATTGCGACGCGTTGTCCGGCGTCGTAAAACTGAACACAGTGGGGTAAATTAGGGGTTGTCGAGTTATCCTTAAGAATATTTTAAAGAATATTCTCCAGAAACTTCTCAACAAACATAGGAAATAGTTTATACTCATATACCTTTTTGGAGTTGCCGAGTTATCCTTAAAATATAAAATATTTTTCAGAAACTTCTCGACCAAAATAGGAAATAGTTTATACTCATATACCTTTTTGGAGTTGTCGAGTTATCCTTAAAATATAAAATATTTTCTAGAAACTTCTCGATCAAAATAGAAAATAGTTTATACTCATATATCTTTTTAGAGTTATCGAGTTATCCTTAAAATATAAAATATTTTCCAGGAACTTCTCAATCAAAATAGGAAATAGTTTATACTCATATACCTTTTTGGAGTTATTAGGAAGTTCGAATAAGCTGAACCGGGTGAAAATTGACCCTTAATGGGTGATAACCCCGTTGAATAAATATCCAGGGCCCCTCCAGAGTTAGCCAAGACAATTGCTGATGATCTTAATCGCCTGGAACTAAAGCTTCAGAAGTTTCAGGGGTTGTAGGCAGCAGGTGCTTCTTCGAATGTAGTTGATCGGGTGGAGACTTGTCTGGGAGCATGGCGCGACGCATGAGTTTTTACTGGACTCGAGATTCATATACAGCGAGACTGGGTAGACCAGGTTAAGACCGCCCTTACCGAGAAGTCAACGTCCCTGAGCCACATTCATTCACTTATTGCATCTAGCGAGGCCGAGATAGTGCAGCTTAGACGGGAACTTCAGGCGAAGGAGGAGAACTTAAGCATCCTGGAGCTGACAAGGGTCAATGAAGAGGAAGCTCGAATCACCCTATCCAAGAAACTGGAGCTCTCTGAACGGAAGCTAGTCGAAGTTGAGGAGGAAGCTGCGAAGATGCTGAAAGCTGATGAGGAGTCTTTCAGGGCTGAGCTGCAGGCAGAGCTCCAACAAGCTTACAATGACGAACTGTCTAAGTGAGAACGACAGATTTCTTGCCGTAAGCTCGATGTTTGAATAGCTGTAACTTCTTCATTGAAAGACTCGACTCTTCACTTAATTGAATAAAGTTTCAACCTCCTTTTTATTGCTGTTTATTATGATTTCTCATTTTATTTGAAATGATCAACCACAATACTCATAGGATTTTTGGCAAACTCTCAGCCGTCAACGGATTTGATGAGCCTTTACCGACTACTGTTTGAATTGGGCTAGCATGCGGATTAACTGAACCCGTTCCACACGTGACGTTGTGCTAAAAGAATGAGACTCTTTTAGGCTTAATGCTACGATATCGAATACGTAGACTCTGTCATCTTTTTCGGGTAAGAGACTAACCGACAACGCGTGTTAGGCGTTGACTTTATCCCTTTTTAGATTTCGAGATAAAATTCCCCAGACTTGGATTCTAGTGTCTTCTTCTATCGGTAAAAGACTAACCCGGCGACGCGTGCTAGGCGTTGACTCTGGGATTTTTGGCTAACCCCTAGCCATTAACGGATTTGATGAACCTTTACCGACCACCGTTTGAATCTGGCTAGCATGCGGATTAACTGAACCCGTTCCACACGTGACGTTGTGCTAAAAGAATGAGACTCTTTTAGGCTTAATGCTACGATATCGAATACGTAGACTCTGTCATCTTTTTCGGGTAAGAGACTAACCGACAACGCGTGTTAGGCGTTGACTTTATCCCTTTTTAGATTTCGAGATAAAATTCCCCAGACTTGGATTCTAGTGTCTTCTTCTATCGGTAAAAGACTAACCCGGCGACGCGTGCTAGGCGTTGACTCTGGGATTTTTGGCTAACCCCTAGCCATTAACGGATTTGATGAACCTTTACCGACCACCGTTTGAATCTGGCTAGCATGCGGATTAACTGAACCCGTTCCGCACGTGATGTTATGCTAAAAGAATGAGACTCTTTTAGGCTTTTATGCTATGATGTTGAATACATAGGCTTTGTCTTTCTTATGGAAAAAGGCTAATCCGACAACGCGTGTTAAGCGTAGACTTATCCCTACTTAGGCTTCGGGATAGAATTCCCCAAGATGAGACTTGGTGTCTTCTTCAATCGGAGAAATGACTAAACCGGCAACGCTTATTAGGCGTTGGCTTTATTCCTTCTTAGGATTCGGGATAAAATTCCCCAAGATGAATCTTGGTGTCTTCTTCAATTGGATAAAAGACTAAACCGGCACCGCCTGTTAGGAGTAGACTTATCCCTACTTAGGCTTCGGGATAAAATTCTCCAAGATGAATCTTGGTGTCTTTTTCAATCGGTTAAAAGACTAAATCGGCAATCGAAAGATGGAATCGATGTGGGAAAGGAAGAATTTTATATTCTGTTTCCCGACGGCGGAGAGGAAGGATTTTATATCCTATCTCTTGCTCTTGGAGAGGAAGAATTTCATATTCTATCTCCAGGAAAAAGGAAACTAAAAGTGGGATCTCCATTCCGAGAATCTTGGGAGGTGAAACTAAGAGTGGGATCTCCACTCCGAGAATCGAAAAGATTCAGATAACTTTCACTTTTATAGGATTCGTTACCTGATCTGGGAATGATTTTCTCGTTTATCGAGAGGAAATTCCAATTTCAGCCCAAACCGTGGGAAGGCGTGAGCGAAGAGGATGATCAAAAAGATTCAGATAGCATTTCACTTTTATAGGACCCACTATCTGATCTGAAAATGATTTTCTCGCTTACCGAGATGAAATTCTAAATTCGGCTCAAACTGTGGGAAGGCATGACTGAAGAGGAACCGATGGAGCCCTTCTGTTTATCAGAAGAGGATCTTTAAAAGTGGACCTCTTGTTAATGAAAAGAATCAAGAGGGGATTTTGCTGGTGGATTGGACCAGAAAGATTTTTTTTTGGACTCACCGTCAATGAGCTTGATCAGTGAGGGATTTTACGGTGGAGGATAGATTTAGGGTTATCCTCGAGGACAATGGGTGAAATATTTCCCGAGGAACTTCCCGTCAAAAATGGGTTATCCCAAATGTACTAAGGGTAGTACTTTTTTAGGAACTTTCCATTTATCGGCATTAATTACCTATTGCCATTTAGACGACATGGACCGTTTGAATAGGCTGTGTCTATCACAAACGGTCCTTCCCCTTTGGGTTCAAACTTGCTCTTTTTCTTTGAACGACTTTGGGGTAATGACCCCTATATCGATCAAGGCCTGGATCTTATCCTTGAGATGGTAGCACAACTTCGTCGGGTGGTGAACCGCCTTGTGGAATGCGTAGTACTTCGGATCTGTAACCTTCTTTGCCTCCTCCTGATTCACGATCGGTGGCAGCTGGATCTTATTATTCTCCAGGAGGTATTTAAAAATACCGGGAACCTCGTCTTCCTTGAAAGAATAGACTTTGAGGAACCTTGGTTTTGATGACTTCTATTTTTGAGGTCGTTGCTGCCATTGGTGCTGCGGCTGGAACGTTTGGTTTGCGTCCACTGCTTTGCCGCGTGGGACGAAGTTTTGATTACGAGCATTCGCCGCCTGCTGGCCTCTTTCTGCCTTTTTCCTTTTGAGGAAGCGCTGGGCTTGCTCCCCGCACACCTTCAAGTCCTTCCATGTTTTGGATGGCGCCGTTCCCATTGCTTCAAGCATATCCAACGAAAGATTGTTGTGGCAGGTCTGGAGAATAAACTCCTCAGTTATCGGGTCCCGACAATTCATCGCCTTGTTTCGGAACCGTTTGACGAAATTGTTCACCGTTTCCCCATCCTTCTGCTTTTCATCCAACAATGTTCTGATGGATATCTCGGTATTGTCGTCGAAGAAATTGGCAAGGAACATGGTCTCCATGTTGTCCCAACTGTTAATGCTCCCCGGCTTGAGACGACAGTACCAATCGAAGGTAGCTCCTCGAAGGGTGCCAACGAATGACCGAACCATTAAGGGCTCATTACCGGAAATAACCCCCAGGTGGGACTTGAAGTAAATCAAATGCTGAGTGGGCGAACCCTTCTCGTCAAACGGCGTAAAGTTTATTAGATTGAACTTTGCTGGATACGGGATTGATTCCCACTTTCTTGGGTATGGACATGGTATACCCGTCTTCTTTACCTCTTGGGCGGAAATCAGAGTATTGATCTTACTCTCAAGGTCCTTTATTTTCTCATTCTCACCTACGTCTCCGTTCTGGTGATTTTGAGGAGGGACGACGGTGTTACCACTGTCGTTCTTGATGTGACCTCCCACATTCTGTTTATTACGGGGATTCTCAGCGTTGTGGTCTTCATCTCTATCCGTGTCGCTGTTCGTCTGGTTGACGTTATTGCGACGACTTGATTCGCCCTGGCGGTTCGTCAGTGCTTGGATCTGCTGGTCATGCATCTCTCTCATTTGCTGCATGGCCATCTGTATCTCGAACTCTCCTTTTGCTTGCCCATAGCCTCTTCTAGCATCTGGGCAACTTGTTCTGCACTGATCATGAATGCCTCACGGGGTTGTCCTACGCTGGAAACCGTGTTATCAGAAGCAACTGCAGAACTAGCGTCCGATGCTTCATCATCTGAGGGTAATCCCCTCTGCATCTTGTGATAATTGGGTCGTCTGACAGTCCCGGACTACAATCACATCATTCGTTGCGATGCCCCAGGAATGGCACGTGACGACGTCCCTCTGCCAGTCATATTACTGGTGACTCTCGGCAATTCATCGTCTTGAGGCAACGCTCTTCTTTTGCGAAAGTGCCTCGACCTGGGTTTTGGCACCTCGGTGCCAAGCCTATCAAAGACTGATGCCTTCTTCGGAGCTGGCTTAGCGCATTTGCATTCCGACAGCACCGCCCTGATTAGTTTGGAACACGGACAATGCGTGTTCGATTCTGGGGAACTTCTCTTTCGAGATTTACTCGTACCCCCAGCGCGATAGTACAACTCATCGGCATGAATGCCGGAGCAACCCATCGTGTGTGGGCACGACTTCTCAGGTATAACGTCCTCATCGCCAGACGAGAATGTCTCTATCTGAGGATGAACTGCCTTATTAGGGTTTTCAAAAGTCACTCGCCGCGACGTATACCTTCGCGAGTGTGAATTTTTGACGGGCTCTTGAACTTCAATTCGTAACCCAGTGCGAGCAGCTACAGGAGTCTTCCTGTCATGGTTGAGGTGGGTGCAACCCCCTGCACTGGGAGTGACCCGGGACTTCCTCAACGGGCCCAAACATTCCTTGATTAGAATTTTGCCTCGATCATCATGCAATGTGCCGAGGCGCTCCAAAGCCATTTTCTTGCTTCGGGAAGCTCCAGCAGGCTCGACCGAAGCGGGCACTGAGGTGGACGACGACTTGGATGCGATCACCGGAGGTGGAATCGATATTGAGGTGGACCTCCCTTGACGAAGACTGTCCTGGGGTGACCGAGTCTTTGTAGAATCAGCTTGGGGTGGCTGATCCTTAGTTGATGTTTCAGCCTTGGTCTGAACCGTTTTTTCGGGTTTCGACCTCCACACTTGGCGCGTCCTTGGCGACTTCTTGGCCACTTCTTCCTTCAGCATCCGGGCCTCCTGAACTAGAGCCCGCGCGTGCGCAAGCAATGCGCGACGCTTCCGGATGCGCTCCTGGAGTGTTGAACGGTTCCGTTTGACTCGGACCCATTCGCTTGCTGACGACTTAGAGGAGCCGCTAGCCACCTGTTTTTGAGGCTTTCCGCCTCTTCTGGATTTGAGGTCCGCCTCATAGTGGATCCCGTCCACCGACTCCATAGCCTTGGCGAATCGGCGTGCCAAATTTTAGCGTCGTCGCTGGCGGGCTCTCTTCGAAAGAATTGGCGCGCCGTCGGTGGTCAACTCCTGCACGGAGGAGTTTAGATCTTCATCTCCAATTATCTTGGATGCCGGAGGGACGCTGCTTGCTGCGACTTCGGCAACAGCAGGATCGAAATCCTCGCCTTGGGATTCGAGATCCGACGACCAACGGATCCTCCTTGCAGCGGAGATCTTTCGGGATTTGCGGGGGGAGGGCGATCTGGACGTGGATGAGAGGTATTCCTCGAACTTCTGCTGGTCGAACTCGTATTCGACCTCTTCTTCGACCGATCCGATCCGATAAAAAGATCTACACGGTAAAAAGGGGTTATTTCACGAGGGAAATAATAGCCTAAGCGAATGAAATCGACCAAGCAAAATCAAAGCTCTTCTCGGGATCAAAAGCAAAGTTTTGATCCAGAGGAAACACATGTAGATCTGAGATTCAATCTCTCAAACTTGCTAAGGGGATTATCTCACGAAGGAGGATAATAGCCCGAAGGGTTCGCCGAGATCTAAATCTAGTTGTCGAAGAAGATGATCGTCGAAGAGCCTCCCTTTCTCCCAAGTTTAGATCTGAAGTTAGAATTTAATTCGGCAGAGCTTCGGTCTCTCCAAAAATTCAGATCCCTCAAAATGAACCCCCACCTCCTCTATTTATAGGATTCAAAGCGGATAACGGGTCAAAATGGTGCCCGAGGCCCGCCTAGTCACTTCCAAGTGGCTAGGCATGGCCGAGCCACTTGGAAGTGGCTCAGCCACCCCATAGGGTGGCTCGGACACCGAGCCACCCTAAGGTGGCTCGGTTTTGGCCGAGTCACCCTCAGGTGGCTTGGTTTTGCCGAGCCCCTGAGGGAGGTTTCGGGTCCGGTTTTTCGATTTTTCGATATTTTCTGAGTCCGATTCCATTGATCCGAGTCTGATTTGGTCCGGAGTTGTCAGTTTCGTTGATTTGGAGCTTCGCGGTTGGGTTTATTCCGTCGTTCACACGCGGTTCGCCGCTTGATTTGGGCGCTTTGCCAATTTGGGCTGTGACTCACTTTATGTGTTTCGTTGACTCGCTTTGTTGACTTCGGATGCCTCATCGACTCACTTTATGTGTTTCGTTGACTCGCTTTGTTGACTTCGGATGCCTCATCGACTCACTTTATGTGTTTCGTTGACTCGCTTTGTTGACTTCGGATGCCTCATCGACTCACTTTATGTGTTTCGTTGACTCGCTTTGTTGACTTCGGATGCCTCATCGACTCACTTTATGTGTTTCGTTGACTCGCTTTGTTGACTTCGGATGCCTCATCGACTCACTTTATGTGTTTCGTTGACTCGCTTTGTTGACTTCGGATGCCTCATCGACTCACTTTATGTGTTTCGTTGACTCGCTTTGTTGACTTCGGATGCCTCATCGACTCACTTTATGTGTTTCGTTGACTCGCTTTGTTGACTTCGGATGCCTCATCGACTCACTTTATGTGTTTCGTTGACTCGCTTTGTTGACTTCGGATGCCTCATCGACTCACTTTATGTGTTTCGTTGACTCGCTTTGTTGACTTCGGATGCCTCATCGACTCACTTTATGTGTTTCGTTGACTCGCTTTGTTGACTTCGGATGCCTCATCGACTCACTTTATGTGTTTCGTTGACTCGCTTTGTTGACTTCGGATGCCTCATCGACTCACTTTATGTGTTTCGTTGACTCGCTTTGTTGACTTCGGATGCCTCATCGACTCACTTTATGTGTTTCGTTGACTCGCTTTGTTGACTTCGGATGCCTCATCGACTCACTTTATGTGTTTCGTTGACTCGCTTTGTTGACTTCGGATGCCTCATCGACTCACTTTATGTGTTTCGTTGACTCGCTTTGTTGACTTCGGATGCCTCATCGACTCACTTTATGTGTTTCGTTGACTCGCTTTGTTGACTTCGGATGCCTCATCGACTCACTTTATGTGTTTCGTTGACTCGCTTTGTTGACTTCGGATGCCTCATCGACTCACTTTATGTGTTTCGTTGACTCGCTTTGTTGACTTCGGATGCCTCATCGACTCACTTTATGTGTTTCGTTGACTCGCTTTGTTGACTCGGATGCCTCATCGACTCACTTTATGTGTTTCATCGACTCGCTTTATACGTTTGCGTCGCGGTCACTCGTCGTTACGTTGTTGGACGGCTCGTTGATTATCAACTTCTTATCACGAGCTAGGCTTGGGGACTTATAGGCAATTTTCAATGCCTACAATAATCCCTTTTGAAGCAGGATTATGAAACAAAAACCAAACTTGCCTCATCCTTAATTCAAGCAGCAAAGTTTGACTAATTTCGCAACCAAGCCAAAGCAATACCGATTCGGGTCTGTTTTTGCCGAGCCCTGAGGGCGGTTCCGGGTCTGGTTTTCTGATTTTTCGGTATTTTCTGAGTCCGATTCCGTTGATCCGAGTCTGATTTGGTCCGGAGTTGTCATTTTCGTTGATTTGGAGCTTCGCGGTTGGGTTTATTCCGTCGTTCACACGCGATTCGCCGCTTCGCTGATTTGGACGTTTCGCCGACTCACTTTATGTGTTTCATCGACTCGCTTTGTTGACTAGGATGCCTTGTCGACTCACTTTATGTGTTTTGTCGACTCTCTTTATGCGTTTGCGTCGCGGTCACTCGTCGTTACGTTGTTGGACGGCTCGTTGATTATCAACTTCTTATCACGAGCTAGGCTTGGGGACTTATAGGCAATTTTCAATGCCTACAATAATCCCTTTTGAAGCGGGATTATGAAACAAAACCAAACTTGCCTCATCCTTAATTCAAGCAGCAAAGTTTGACTAATTTATAACCAAGCCAAAGCAATACCGATTCGGTCTGTTTTGCCGAGCCCCGAGGGAGGTTTCGGTCCGTTTTTCGATTTTTCGGTATTTTACGAGTCCGATTCCGTTGATCCGAGTCGATTTGGTCGGAGTTGTCATTTTCGTTGATTTGGAGCTTAGCGGTTGGGTTTATTCCGTCGTTCACCGCGCGATTCGCCGCCGCTGATTTGGGCGTTTGCCGACTCACTTTATGTGTTTCATCGACTCGCTTTGTTGACTAGGATGCCTTGTCGACTCACTTTATGTGTTTTGTCGACTCTCTTTATCGTTTGCGTCGCGGTCACTTTCGTCGTTACGTCGTTGGGCGGCTCGTCGATTGTCAACTTCTTATCACGAGCTAGGCTTGGGGACTTATAGGCAATTTTCAACACCTACAATAATCCCTTTTGAAGCGGGATTATGAACCGAAAACCAAACTTGCCTCATCCTTAATTCAAGCAAAGAAAGTTTGACTAATTTCGCAACCAAGCCAAAGCAATACCGATTCGGGTCTGTTTTTGCCGAGCCCTGAGGGCGGTTCCGGGTCTGGTTTTCTGATTTTTCGGTATTTTCTGAGTCCGATTCCGTTGATCCGAGTCTGATTTGGTCCGGAGTTGTCATTTTCGTTGATTTGGAGCTTCGCGGTTGGGTTTATTCCGTCGTTCACACGCGATTCGCCGCTTCGCTGATTTGGACGTTTCGCCGACTCACTTTATGTGTTTCATCGACTCGCTTTGTTGACTAGGATGCCTTGTCGACTCACTTTATGTGTTTTGTCGACTCTCTTTATGCGTTTGCGTCGCGGTCACTCGTCGTTACGTCGTTGGACGGCTCGTCGATTGTCAACTTCTTATCACGAGCTAGGCTTGGGGACTTATAGGCAATTTTCAACACCTACAATAATCCCTTTTGAAGCAGGATTATGAACCGAAAACCAAACTTGCCTCATCCTTAATTCAAGCAGCAAAGTTTGACTAATTTCGCAACCAAGCCAAAGCAATACCGATTCGGGTCTTAGTGTATTTGAGTCACACAATAACAAATCTCCACCTTGACTCAAATACGTAGAAAATTCCTCACTCCAAAATAAGCTTAACTTACTCCACCTTCTCCAATAGCCCCGCATGGCATCTAAGTGCGGCACGTATTGATCAAGTCCAAGTCCGGCTTGAACTTGCCAACTGAAAGAGGCCTCCTCAACAAATCTACTGAATTGTCCGCACGACGACCGTAACTCTTAGCGAAGTCATCACCTGAAGTAGCTCCTGAATAGCTGAAGGGCACAAAATTGTCAACCGACAATGCATAAACTACCGTATCTTCATATCTTCACGGTGGTCGAATATCTCGTCTAGACCGATCTCTAGCAATAGTGTATTCCTGCTCTTCCTGTAGCTGCTGAGGTGCTTCATCTACTTGAATGGGATCTTGCTGCTGAACTCCTGTCGTTTTATCCTGCTGAAGAGCCGAATCACGAATTTCTAACTCCACCTTATGTCCTGTAGTGCACGCCTTATCATCAACTGAAACCGATGACCGTTTCTAGTGGAACATAGCAGACTCATCAAAAGTAACATCACGGTTTATAATAATCTTAGGAGACTTTGGATTAGGACACCACAACCTAAAACCTTTAACAGCTGATGCATAACGTAGGAATATGCACTTTTTCACTCGAGGCTCAAGTTTTCCTTGACTAACATGCGCATATGCGGGGCAACCAAATATTCTAAGATTAGAATAATCCGCAGGCTTATCGGACCAAACCTCCTCTAGAGTTTTACAACCAATAGCAGTAGATGGCGACCGATTCACTAAGTAACAAGCCGTATTCACCGCTTCCACCCAGTATTCCTTACCTAAACTTGCATTGAACATCATATAACGAGTTTTCTCCAAAAGGGTTCTGTTCATACGTTCTGCCACTCCATTCTGTTGTGGTGTGCGAGGGACTGTACGATGTCTAACGATTCCCTCCTTCTTACAGAACTCATTAAATTCTCCTCCACAAAACTCAAGGCCATTATCAGTTCTAAGCCTCTTAATCAACCTCCCAGTCTGCTTCTCAATCAAAGACTTCCATTACTTGAAAGTCAGAAATACCTTATCTTTATGTCTCAAAAAATAGACCCAAACCTTCCTGGAGGAGTCATCAATGAAGGTCAACATATATCTTGAACTACCACCCTTCGAAGTAACTTGAGAAGGTCCCCAAAGATCTGAATGGATATAATCCAAAGTACCTTTAGTCTGGTGCACTACCGTACTGAAGCTGACTCTTTTCTGCTTCCCGAAGATGCAATGCTCGCAGAATCCCAATTTTCCTATACTCTGTCCACATAAAAGACCCTTCTTGCTCAACTCGGCCAATCCACGCTCACTCATATGACCAAGTCTCATATGCCATAATCTGGTAGTATCAACTCCTGATATCGATGATGCAACTGCAGCCGAACCGGTAATGGTAGAACCCTGCAAAATATATAAGCTGCTAATCTTCTTTCCTTTCATAACCACAAGAGAGCCTTTTGTAACCCTAAGAACTCCACCTTCACTTGAAAAATTACACCCAAGACGATCAAGAGTGTCCAAAGAGATGAGATTCTTCCTTAAACCTGGAACATGCCTAACATCAAAGTCCTAATGACTCCATCATGCATATTAATCCGAATTGTGTCTATCCCGACAGTCTTGCATGAGGCGTTATTCCCCATGAGAACAATTCCACCATCAATAGCTTCATAAGTGATGAGCCAGTCCCGATTAGGACAGATATGACAGGAACAGCCCGAATCCAAAATCCAATCATCCATGCTCCTGTTTTTATCACCTGTAACCAACAAAATCACATATTTAGCAATATCAACTTCAGGGGAGTCCTCCTTAGAGTTTTCTTCATACTCTTCTTGTTTATTCTTATTCTTCAATCTGTAATAATCGGTCTTGATGTGCCCTTTCTTCTTGCAATATCTGCAGGTCAAATTTCTATGCTTTGACTTGTACCTGTTACCTCCAAAGCCCCTTTCTTCTGATCTTCCTCGAACAAACAAGTCATCAGCTTTATCACCACTTTCGCTTGTGGTTAAGTCTTTGTCGATCTTCTCTTTATTCAACAAGTTCTCTTTGACATCTTTGATGCCAATATAATCTCGACCGTAAATCATCGTATCCCTAAAGTGCTTGTCGGAAGACGGCAAAGAACACAATAACAATAGGGCTTGATCTTCATCATCGATCTTAACATCAATCTTACTTAAATCTGTAATCACAGAATTAAATTCACCGATATGAGATTTGATGGGTGTACCTTCCGACATCCGAAGTGTGTACAACCGTTGCTTCAAGAGGAGGCGATTAGTGAGCGACTTCTTCAAATACAAATCCTCCAACTTAGACCACAAATCAGCGGCTGTCTTCTCTGTGAGAACTTCTTATAAAACTTCGTTTGTCAAACATAACTGGATCGCTGTGAGAGCTTTATCATCCAACTCGTCCCAATCTTCCTCCGTCATTGTAGCCGGTTTCTTCGACTTCCCGAACAAAGCCTTCTTCAATCCGCTCTGTGTCAACACGGCGATCATCCTAACTTGCCAAAGGCTGAAACTGATGTTGCCGTCAAACTTCTCGATATCCCACTTCGTAGTGGTTGTCGTCATCTTCTCGTCCGATTGATTGCTAAGGGCTCTGATACCAATTTGTTATGAAAAACCCTAGGATAAACTAAAATCAATCACACGAAAGCACGAAAATATCGAGAACACACGAACACAAAGATATACGTGGTTCGGCTTGTAGCCTACGTCTACGGGCGAAGGAGGAGAATAGCTTTACTAAATTGTGAGGAATGCAATGTTGAATCTCTCAATCTCTCAATCCCAAATAACACCCCAAAAGCCTAATACAATCTCTCTAAAACAAAGGAATAAAAGAGAGCCGAAATATGACTAATAGGCTTGACGGGAAAGCCTCTTGTTCTCTGTTTTTGGTGTAAACTGCAGATTGATAATCTTCTCGGGTGGCCCCTCTGTGCATATATATATGGGCTGGAAGATCTGATGCCTCGCTGCCAAAGAAATTAGTCTTCAAGTGAATAGAATTCTTAGTCAATAAGAGTTGTAGTAAAACCAAACTCTTCATAAACCTGAATTTCATGTGATGCAAGAATCTGTCCTTATCTCCAAACCATGCATAATCAAATAGGAACTCTATAGGATAATGCCAACCACTTGAGTCAAAGACAACCACACATAATCCCTTTTGAAGCAGGATTATGAACCGAAAACCAAGCTTGCCTCATCCTTAATTCAAGCAGCAAAGTTTAACTAATTTCGCAACCAAGCCAAAGCAATACCGATTCGGGTCGCAGTGTATTTGAGTCACACAATAACAAATACTACAATTGTTCATGAAAGTTTACACCTCTGGCACGTCCATACGCACGTCTGACAACGCTAGTACATTGAAAGAAACAATGTTGGGACTCCAGTTCCTAGAGCATACAATGTTAAATGAGACATTTTTCTTCCATTATTTGATAAAATGAAACTCTATTCTGAGTAGTTGTTTGCGTGTGTGAAGCTAGAATAAACTTCAATGGATAAGATCTCTTGCTTACCAACTTTTTTATCTGTAAATTTTGTTTTGAGGTTCATGTTAGCGTGTGATACATAGTAATACACATATCTCAAAAATAGCATTGATACGTAGTATGAATTTGAAAACAAATTCAAAGGATAAGAAAATTGGCAATATATATTTCCCACTGTTTGTTGGTGCATATGGCGTGCACACAATAATAAAATCTTCAATAACACCCCTACATGTATGGAAAATATCATTAACTCTGCTGCTCATTATGTTAATGAATGGACAGGCTCCGCTTCAGGGAAGGCGGCTGAAACACTGAGGGTGGCAATGGCAGATCAGGGACTACCGCTGATCCACAACCACCAAACAAGTCACATGGAACAAAACGTCCAAACAGCTCAAGAAGAGGAAGAAGAGCAGAGGAGGGACCAACAAGATGAATCTGATATGCCCAGAGGTCTCTAAGGCCAAAATCCCAACAGACTGTTTTTTTTGGGTTTTTTGTAATTAGCAACTCAGAACTGCAACTTGCTTTTGGTAGACAACACTCTGGATGTTTTTACTGTAATTAAATAGTTATAGTTCTTGTTCTTAGATTAGAATTACTCCTATCGGTTTTGAGATTTGTAGGGCTGGCTTTGGGTCACATCTCTATCAGTGCTTGTGGTGAATGATGGCTATGATCCTCTCGTCACCCTCGTTGATGTGGTTGTGGAGAAGGTCCTATGAACAAAATAGGGAGAAAGGATATGTTTCTATCTATACTTTTGTATTGACACAATCTTGTGTCAAAGTTTCTCTAATTATTAATGAAATGAACAGGGATATTTCCCTTGTTTTTCAGCTCAAAAAAAAAAAAGAAAATTGGTGAATGGTAGCTCTTATCCACTTGAGTTTATTCTAATCTTATTCATGTTTGCATTTGAAAATTTGAAATATACTCTCCTTTGAAATCTTGAAATATGCTCTGGTGAGAATTTTTGGAATCATTTACTCAAAAAATTCCATAAAATAAAAAGTTGAAGTATATATATATATATATATATATATATATATATATATATATATATATATATATATATATATATATATATATATATATATATCAATGCCGGTGCAAGTGAATAACAACGGAATTCAGATCTCAGAACAAGTTGAGCATCTTTGACAACCAAAAGTCTATTGTCATTCCCTTGCACTTAGGGGTTGTTTGGTTTACTGCAAAGATAAATTGCAACAAATGTTGCAACAATAAATGTTTCATGCAACATTTGGTGCATGAAATCAACTTTAAATTCTTGTTTTGATACCTGCATTATATTATACGAAATGTGTTTCCAATGCAAATTTAGTGTTTGGCTGAAAAATAATTAGTGTAAAAACTACATAATTTTGCCATATAAGAGAACTTGAGTGTGGATGGTTTTAAAGTACGAGGACAAGTCTCTATAAACCAAGTACATATTCAAATTAGTGAGAGAAGAAGTGGACGACTATGGTCATGAGCTCATGATTCAACATAGTCCAAACTGTATTGTTTCCGTCGTGTGAGAAAATATACAAAGAAAAATCCCAGCATTTGTACTAGCAAAATTATAAGTAGTTCAATCATAAAATCAATCAAACCTCAATTAACAAAACCAAAATCAACACGAAAAATCATCGGTGCTAGTTCGGGTCGGATAAGCTGGTTTCGGGCTCCATTTGCTTGTAAATCCAAAATGCCACAAAATCTTTTACCTCCACATTTTCAATTTATTTCTTTTGAATCTAAACATCTTGATGACAATCATATTCAAATGGAGTTTTTGTTAAAACAGCCCATTTTTGCTAAATAATTAGCAAAACAGACCGTTTTGCTAATTATTTAGCAAAACCGACTTCTTTTTGGCCAACAGGCCAAAAAGAGGTCGGTTTTGCAAGATGGAGCTTTTGAAACATACAGGACTATTAGTCCCGTATGATTAGTGGCCAGTAATTAGCCGCTAAAACCCACGGGACTAGTAGTCCCGTGGGTTTTCTAAACTGTTTTCAAAAAGAAAGAAGAAGAAGAAGGGCAATTAGTGGCCACTAAACATACGAGACTACTAGTCCTGTATGTTTCAAAATCTGTTTTTAACGAAACCGACCTCTTTTTGGCCAACAGGCCAAAAAAAGGTCGGTTTTACTAAATAATTAGCAAAACGGTCTGTTTTGCTAATTATTTAGCAAAAGTGGACTGTTTTAACAAAAACTCCTATTCAAATTCATTGCTCACTTACTTCCTCTCCCTTAACCAAAGCTTGTTGCCTATTCCCATTCTCTTGCTTCTCTCCCTTACTCTTTTCAACTTCTTCTCTCTCAACACCACCGCCACCATCATGCCCATCTCTTCTATACTTATACCACTTCGCACATAAAACGTAGACCCCGAAGTTTACACAACTCAACACAGCCAGAAACCAATAAAACCTATCCACATGATTCGCATTCAAGTTTGTCCCATACAGCCACCCCTGCCCATTGTCCGCCATCCTACCCGTTATTGCCTCGATCGCCTTCACAAACGCCGAGCTCAGAAAATACCCTATGGAAATGGTCAGAAACGAGAACGAGGTGGCCAACGACCGCATCCCCTCTGGCGCCTCACTGTAGAAGAACTCCATAAGCCCGACAAGCGTAAACATGTCTGCGATACCGAAAATGCCGTACTGGAACGAGAGCCAGAAGAGGGATATTTTTCTCAGATGAAGATTGAAGGTATTTCTGCGCTTGAGTTCAACGGCGGCGGCAACAGCCATGGAGACAGCGGAGAGGACAAGGCCAACGGCGACGCGCTGGAGATGGGTGATGCCGGTGGGGTGTCCGGTGAGGCGGCGGGCGAGGGGTACGAAGGCGAACTCATAGACAGGGACAAGAACAGACATGAAGACGAGGGGGATGACGGGGATGGAGGCGGGAGGGATGTCGAAGCGGCCGAGGGAGAGGTCCATGAATATGCCCTGTTGGACTGAGAAGGTCTGGAGTTGGGCTAGGCAGGTATTCATTAGGATTGTGCTGGCAAGGATGGGAAGCATTCTTGTTAGGATTTTGATTTCTTCCACTTGGGTGACTGTGCAGACTTTCCATGGTTCTGGGTTTGTGTCAGGAGTTAGGACTGCAGCTTTGTCCAAGAATCTGAGGATCACAAGCAAGTTTGGGTGTGTTTGGTTAGAAGCAGTTGGGATAGCAAATACATTTACAAGATCATGTCGTTCAAACTCTTGCAATTGAAACTCTTATTAAATTTGAATGCAATTGCAACTCCTTAATTAATTTTTAGCTTATTTTGCTGTTGCAATGACCTTTTCGTGTCAAAACAACATCCAGTCAAAGGTTTATATTGAAATTTGAATGTAGTTAGAACGACATGGGGGCTTCAACAACATTTATCTAGATACGTATATGCACTTTTTAAAACTTCTTCGTTAATTGAGAGGAAAAGATGGAACATTGGAAACTCTCTTCAGAGTGTCTGTATGTGTCTGTGACATATTATCAGACATGAAGTGGTCAAACTTGTTCAGTATATAGGACCGATGCTTCAACATTTGAAGAAACTAATATTGTTTTCCTCCAACTTTCAGACACAAAATATGCTATGTCTCTTGAACTCTATACTCTGGATCCACTTGATAACAGGATTTGTATCTTTGTCTACAGATCAAATCTTAAAGGAGAAATTTGTTGACGTTATAAATGAACGTTTTAGTTAATGTTAGTTACTAGAGATAATGAAGCCCTATTTATGTCAAATTATAATGTATTCAAGAGTTTGAGAATTTTATAGTTTAACTCTCACAAATTGTGCTATCAAGTATGTCTGATCCTTAGCTCGTAGACGTAAGCTAGCAGTTAAATCACATAAAATTGTGTGTATACTTCTGGTCTTTCTCCTGAGTCTTCTCAATATTTTCTATTCTTGTACTTCGACCAATTTTTTTTCCCTAGGGGATTTAGCTAGAAAACAAGTTGGAATAGTTTTAATTATTTAGCAAGATAGGTCTTAGAAAACAAGTAATTATTCTATTTGCATCTCGTTGGACATAAACCATAAGGATTAACGTCATAGGATATTTTAAAATAGTTATATGCCTGGTATCGGCTTTCGTTTCATCCCACTCCTTATTTTTCTTTTTGGCTTACATCAAAACTCGAATCTTGAACTTTTCGCTCCTATCTCTTCTTATGTGGAGCTGACCGATGATGTAAAAGATAAAGACAATATTGCATACATAACAAACTGCAATTTTTTTATCATGAAGACTTTGTTGTAGTCATTACCAAAGTAGACATGTCTGCAACTTTTACATAATTGTTAAATAATTGTAGTTTTTTATATAGTTGATTACGCTATACATTTAACTTCAGCAACAACATCACCCTTGTTTACTTTAATTAAAGGTAGTGTACGATTGACTCAAATTTAACCAACTTAACTAAGAGATTGTATTTTGGCTCTGAAATTTAATGGCTTCAAATATGTCATAGAAGTGGGGTTAAACTTTCATTGCCTAGCTAGGCTTATTTACATAATATGATTATTGCTTACTAGGTTTTAGAAAAAAAAATGAAATTTTAGAGTGATAAAAATTTTACCTAAATTGGTCTGTATGTGGAATTTTCTCGTCAACAACTTCTTTATCATTAATCTCATACAGTTGTTCCGAGCTATCAGGTAGTGACAATTTTCTGTTCCGAATTGCCACCGCAATTACCTACAAAAAGCCAATCAATCTCTTGCTCGTTCAATAAATTATCCACATTATGAAATTTACAGTAAGAGAGAGAGAGTCAAGAGAGAGTCACCTGAAGAATGCGAAGCAAGGGACTGTCGCCTGCAACTCTATTACGATAAAAGGGTTTCCCAACGGTGAGAAATCCAAAACCCACGAAGGCAATAAGCATTTGGCTGAAGAAACCTACTGCCCAAGTGCTCTTTTCTGAGCTAACCCACACAATTACAGTGACACCGAAAGTTGCACCGAGAGTTATACTCATCAACAACCAGTTGAAGAAGCTGCCGAGTTGTTTCCTTTCTTTAGGATCATTCCTGTCGAATTGATCAGCTCCGAGTGCAGGTAGAGCTCCTCTCACTCCTCCATAACCTAATGCTAGGAGACAGAATGAGAGGTAGAATAGTGTCTTGTTGCTGCCCTCAGGCTTGCATGTTAGGCAAGTTGGGTCAGGGTGCATATTCTTGTATTGAGCTTGAATTGTTACAAGAATATAGCCCTGTCAATAATCAAAACTAACAACTAGTTTAGTTATTTGAAAATTTTGACTTGAGCACAGTCATGCTATATTTATTAGGACATTATTTAACCCGGCGCAAATTTCAAACAAAAAAAAACCCCTCCCCAAAACCTTAGGAATGTCAGCTAACCCCCTTCAGTTTGGGGTGTTTCAGAACCCATCAAATTTCTTCAACTAACCCCCTAATGGTGTTCAGTGGCGGATCCAGAAAATTTGTTTGGGGGGTAGACTACAAGTATCTATTTACAGAAATAAACAGAACTGAATTCGGAGATGTATAGCTTGTGATATGAATGTTTTAACAAGACAATGTCAAAATAATTAGCAGCAGGCTGGAAACATGCACAGAGGCTGAAACTTGCACGGTTCATAACTTTTGACTCGGTTATCGAAATTACTATTATAATATGAACAAGACAATGTCAAAATAATTAGCAGCATGCTAGAAACATGCACAGAGGCTGAAACTTGCACGGCCCATAACTTTTGATTCGGTTATCGAAATCACTATTATAATATGTTTTCAGAAAGCTCTCAACATGATCTACAAACATAAGATCTCTAGGGGTGCAGCTGCCCATCCCGGGCACCACTTGGAACCACCACTAATGGTGTTAGATGAACGGGTAAAATGACCAAAATATCCTTCTCAAGTTAACACTCTAATTATTAAATTAAATTAATTAAATCTATAACCCTAATCCTAATTACATTTTTGAAAATTACCTTTAAAATTATTAAAAAGGACAAGGATTTTTTTTCCCTTCCATCAGAGGCGTTTTGGTCATTTGGAGACATGTGATTTTCATGTGCACAGTCAAACTAAAGGTGTTAGTTAGGGAATTATCTGACAAGGGGGTTTACGTGACATTTCTACAATTTAGAGCGGCTATGGCACAGACGGCCAAACTTAAGGGGGTTTTTCTGAAATTTACTCTTTAACTTACCACCATCTCGACAAACCCAAACATGAGGACTGTGTTGAGCCTGGTCATGTATGTGTCTGAAATGAAACCCCCGAGGATTGTAAGCAAGAAAGTTGCTCCAATGAAATTTGTGAGAGTAGTCGATGCATCAGCTGAACCAAAATGCATTACTCCAAGGAAGTATAACACCAAGCTCACCATATTTGCTACAAATCCAATGTTCTCAAGCCCCGTCATGACTGAGTAAAAGTTTAAGAGACAAAGTTAGTCCCAAGTTTATCAGCTAGTAGGGAACGCGACTATGTGCTTTTGTGATCGCCTACCAAATATGAACATGGCAGCTCTATAGCCACCTTTTCTTGGGTGGAAAGTTTTCAAGCCCTTTTCAGTAGCCTCCATAGTATCGCCCTGCATGAAAAACCTTTTTAGTGATTGGAAAGCAAATAAAGCACACAAATGGAACTTGCTGCAATAACTATTACCATATCAAAGAGAGAAAGAACTTGAGAGACAGAGAGCGGTGAGATTTGAGACAGACGTAGGTCAATTTATAAAAAGGGTTGGGAGGCACAGTGGCAGGTAAAACAAAAGTATAAATTTTGCCGGCTGATTGTCCCTAGGTGATTCCAGGTCTTTTGTTCGGAGTAGATTCCAAGATTGGTTAACTGATCGCTTCATGTCTTTTTCGCCTAGTCAGTGCAGTCAACAACGAAAATGGAATCTAAAGAATTGTATATAACCAGATAGTGAAGACAATGAATACATTTCTTGAATCAAAATGATTGAATGACACTAAAGTAATACTACAGGGGAAACCGGAACTATGCTCCAGTAAGATATTTACTGTTTCATGCTGATCCTCATTTTTTAAAATATCCAACTCATAAGTTTTGGGAAAATTGAGGAGATCAGTGCTTCCAAAGTCTTAATGATACCTTTATTTTATCTTTATTTTTTATTTTATTATTATTATTCCAAAATATGGGCACGTCGCATAATAATTTTGAGGACAATGTAAGAGAATTTATATAATCTACCCAAGACGGCTTGTTGGATCATAGCTTATGCAGATATCTTCTGAACAAATACAGTGGATATTTTGGCTATTATTAAACCTATTTATAATACATTTACATGGTCCTATTTATAATGAAACTTAAAATCAGATCCACTTGGTATCTGATTATCTAGTACAATTAATTTACCATTTAAACCAAAAACTCAAGCTTGTAAATTGCTGATTCAATGATGTACATCAGCAATCTTAGTAAAGACTGAAACTCTTGAAGGTCCAGTTGTAAGGATTTGGGTTTTCCTCAGGCTACTAAATGTAATTTACCATTTTATCGAAAAAACTCAAGCGCGTATATTGCTGATCTAGTGATGTACATCAGTAATATCAATAAAGACTGAAACACTTGAAGATTCAGTTACAAGGATTCTGCATTTATTGAGGCTACTAAATATACTTTACCTGAGGGATACTAAATTTACAAGACACCAGACTATGTTTGGCATGTATTTTTTCTTCTCTTACCAATCACCACAGACATCCAGAATGAGAAAATAATAAACAGCATGATGAAGATTAGGCAAACTGAGATAAGAGAATCCAGGAAACTCTTTTGCCTCAGAATTTCTGGACAGGTAAGAATTCTTATCCAAGTACAATGTCTTCAGACAGAGCCTCCACCAATCAGACAGCAAATATTCATGGTTATCACTGATCATGCGTAATCTAACTGGACAACTGGAACATGTTAACCACATTTCATTTCACTTTCCTCACTTGTATGTGTAGTTAGTTTGCGTGTGAGTGTGAATCAAAAGATGGGTACGAGGTGACAACTCATTTTGCTAAATAAGCTACCAAGACATATAGTAGTGGTGAAAACCACCATGTTTGTTTTGCTAATTGTGGTGGGAACTCATATTCAATATAACATGTGTGAGACTTTAATACTCCCAAGTAGAGGTGCATTCGGTCCGGATACGGCTCGGATATGATGCTTACCATATCCATATCCGTCTACTCATTTCGGATACGGATACGGATATACCTCGGTAAAGAAAATTCATATCCATATCTGCTAAAATCGGATATGGATACGGATATACATGCGGATATATAAGCGGATATGCATGCGAATATAAAACGGATATGAGAAAACTAGATATTGTTGAAAAAAATATAGTTCATGTGATACAAAAGAGTTCATTAATATTATATCTGAAAAGCTAAGATTATATATCTTGATCGTTAAAATTAATCTCATATCCATAATCTAAAGACTAAAACCATTGTAACAATATGACTAGTATGTATTTGGATATTTCAAATACGGTTCCGGATATTTACTACAAAACCATATTCGTAACTATATCCGCTCCTGAAAAGTCATTATCTTTTCATTGGTGAAATCATTCTACCTTGATGGGATTACAAATGAGTTTCAAATAAAAATCACCTTTTATAAGGCTTTTACAATGAAAAGGATAAAAATTATAACTTTCCTCCTTGTGAACAAGCGGGATCCGTTTATCGGATCCTCGCTATGGGATTCTTTGCTGTCTTGGGGATGTGTTCCGTGGACCACCGCGATTCCTTTCCCAAGTGTTGATCAAGCGAGATGCGGATGCGGATCTAGATCTAAAAATCCCTCCTTTTGCGTGGGAATTCTTAGATCGATCGATCCGAGATCTAAACGAATCTGAAGATTAATCGCCAAGGAACTAATCAACGTAGTGAACGAGATCGGCCAAGCGAACCCGTCACTCTTCTTCGGATCAAGGCCAAGCTTGATCCAAAGGATGGTTTGTTGTTGTAGATCTGGATCTGAAAACTTTGGATCTCGAATCGCAAATCCCCCCCGCGCAAGTCTAGATCTTGATCTCCTCTCCCTTGGAAATTCTCTAACCCTAGGCACACACAAGAGTTCGGCGGCTATCTCCTCTTTTTTTATCTCTGCCGACCTCTGAAAATGAAACCCTAGCCGTCATATTTATAGGTGCAGCAGCGGATGCGGGCGAAACTGGGCAAAAAGCCCATTCGGCCTTGGTGTCTCGCTCAGGCGAGACACCTCTGGGTGTCTCGCTCAGGGCGAGACACCTATGGGTGTCTCGCTCGGGCGAGACACCTCTGGGTGTCTCGGCTGAGCGAGACACCTATGGGTGTCTCGCTCGGGCGAGACACCTCTGGGTGTCTCGCTCGAGCGAGACACCTATGGGTGTCTCGCTCGGGCGAGACACCTCTGGGTGTCTCGCTCGGGCGAGACACCTCTGGGTGTCGATTTTGACCGAGCGTTGCGTGGCTTCTCTCTGCTGGTTTTCCGAGCTTAATTTGAGGCTTCAAAGTTGGGTTTATCCCTTCACTCGCACTCATGGCGCATCAGTTCACCAAGGTTCCGGAATCAGCTGACAGCTCAGAAAGGAGAGAGCTCTTTTCAAAAAATTTCGAGTACGCCGGACCATAAGGGGCAGCTGCCCCTTGACCCCGCCCGCTAAGCGGCTAGCGGGATCGCCAAAACTCGCGTAGGTCGCCTTGAGGAGAGCGCTTATGCTATGCTCACTTGTTGTGTCGTCAACGGTTTGCCATTACTTCATCGGATGACTTGTCGATTATTCTCGTCATCACGAGCTACGTTCGGGGACTTATAGGCAATTTTCAACGCCTACAGATACCCCCTCCAAAGTGTTTCGGTCTCGCTCTTTTATAGAAGAAGCCGAAATACTTTGGATGTGATAGGCCCAGACCTTCAGTCGGTGTAGTAAAACAATTGGCCTCTAAGATGGATTCCCTAGCTACTCATAACAAGATGTTAGAGACACAAATCACCCAGTTGGCACAAAATGCTAGCTCTTCCTCTAGAGCTTCAGGCATGCTACCTGGACAACCCGAGACAAATCCCAGAGGTCATGTGAATGCTATAACCCTTAGGAGTGGAAAACAATATGAGGGACCCAAGATGAAGGAAAATGATGGGGTAGATGGTCATCCTGAAGAAAAAAATGAAACGGTGGTAGATGTGGATAATGAGATCCAAACGCAAGAAAAACAAAAAGTTGAGAAATATGTGTCTCCCGCTGCTTACAAGCCTCCTCTACCTTTCCCCCAAAGGTTAGCTAAGGCTAAGTTGGAAAAGCAGTTCGAAAATTTTAGAGGTTTTGAAAAAGTTGCACATCAATATCCCATTCATCAAGCTATTTCTCAAATGCCTTCTTATGCCAAGTTCTTGAAAGAGATCCTATCTAATAAAAGGAAGTTAGAAGAATACGAGACTGTGGCCCTTCGAGGAGTGTAGTGCTATCATCCAAAATAAATTGCCTCCTAAACTTAAGGATCCGTGTTCATTTTCTATTCCTTGTATTATTGGTAATGTCTCTATTGACCGTGCTTTGTGTGATTTAGGTGCAAGCGTAAGTTTGATGCCAATGTCTATCTGTAAAAGCTTGGTATAGGTGATTTGAAGCCAACCACGATATCACTACAATGGCGGATCGATCGGTAAAATATCCGGTAGGTATTCTTGAAGATGTACCTATCCAGGTCGGTAAGTTCTTTATCCCAGTCGATTTCGTTATTTTGGAGATAGAAGAAGATTTTAACATTCCAATTATATTAGGAAGACCCTTCCTTGCTACTGCAGGTGCTATAATTGATGTTAAAAATGGAAAGCTCTCCCTAAATATTGGAGGGGAAACGGTAGAATTTGATTTAAGCAAAACTATGAAACTCCCTCTAACTGGTAATGTTTGTTACAGGGTCGACGTGATTGACAAGTGTATACATGAGCAACTTGCAAACCATTATTCAGCTGATCAACTTGAGAAGTGTTTGGTAAGCAACGGTTCAATAAATGATGAAGACCCCGAGGTAGCCGCATATGCTCAATCTTTGGAATCAACATCAACTGCTCCATTTCGAAATGCAAAGTTTGAAAGTCTGGAAATAGAACAAAAAGGTTATACCTGTGAAGAGGATAAAGCACCAAAGGTAGAATTAAAACCCCTCCCTTCCTCTTTAAGGTATGAATTTCTTGGCCCTAACTCTACTTATCCTGTGATTATGAATGCATGTCTAAATGAAAATGAAACTAATAAGTTGCTTAGAACACTTAGGATGCATCGCAAGGTCATAGGATACACCATGGACGACATTAAAGGAATCAACCCATCGATTTGCATGCATAGAATTCTCTTGGAAGATGATCATAAACCCTCTATAGAGCATCAACGTAGATTAAATCCTAACATGAAGGAAGTGGTTAAAGAAGAGGTGCTTAAGCTACTAGATGCTGGGGTAATCTATCCTATTTCTGATAGTGAATGGGTTAGCCCAGTCCATGTGGTTCCTAAAAAAGGGGGTGTGACCGTGGTCAAAAATGATAATAACGAACTTATCCCTACCAGGACAGTTACGGGTTGGAGAATGTGTATTGATTATAGAAAGTTGAATAAGACAATCCGAAAAGATCATTTTCCACTTCCCTTTATAGACCAAATGTTGGAAAGGTTGGCCAAACATTCCTATTTTTGTTATTTAGATGGATATTCAGGATTTTTCCAAATCCCTATTCATCCTAGTGACCAGGAAAAGACCACTTTTACTTGTCCCTATGGGACCTTTGCTTATAGGCGCATGCCTTTCGGTCTTTGTAATGCCCCTGCCACTTTTCAACGATGTATGATGGCTATTTTCTCTGATTTTATAGAAAACATTATGGACGTGTTTATGGATGACTTCTCCGTGTATGGGATTACTTTTGATGATTGTTTAGCTAACTTGTCTCGAGTTTTGCAGCGTTGCGAAGAAGTTAATCTAGTCCTAAACTGGCAGAAATGCCACTTTATGGTAAGGGATGGAATAGTTCTAGGACACAAGGTGTCCGAGCATGGAATTGAGGTTGATCGAGCAAAAGTGGAGATTATTGAAAAATTGCCTCCACCAACGTCAGTTAGGGGAGTAAGAAGTTTCTTAGGACATGCCGGTTTCTATCGGCGTTTCATCAAAGACTTTTCAAAAATTACAAAACCTTTAACAAATCTTCTTCTTAAAGATGCTCCCTTTGATTTCACTGATGAATGTCTTGATGCTTTTCGTAGGTTGAAGGAAGCATTGATAACAGCTCCTATTATGCAACCGCCAGACTGGGATCTCCCATTTGAAATCATGACCGATGCAAGTGATTATGCGGTTGGTGCTGTGTTGGGCCAAAGGAAGAACAAGATTTTACATGCAATTTATTATGCTAGTCGCACCCTTGATGAAGCCCAAGTTAACTATGCTACCACTGAAAAAGAGCTATTAGCAATTGTCTTCGCCTTTGACAAGTTCCGGTCTTACTTAGTGGGGTCCAAAGTCATCGTTTATACCGACCACTCCGCCATCTAATATCTTTTGAGCAAGCAAGATGCCAAACCTAGGTTAATTCGATGGATACTACTTTTACAAGAGTTTGACCTGGAAATAAAGGACAAGAAAGGGACAGAAAATTTGGTGGCAGATCATTTGTCGAGGATGAGACAAGAGTCACATGATAAGGAGGAGGATGAACTACCGATCGATGACTCCTTCCCAGATGATCAGTTGTTAGCCATAGAAAGATTCGATGCACCATGGTATGGATTTCGCCAACTACATAGTGTGTGGAGTCTTGCCTCGGATCTGAGCTATCAACGAAAAAGAAGTTCTTTGTCGACTTGAAGTATTATTTAGGATGAACCATTTCGTACAAGCGGTGTGTTGATGGAATGTTTAGAAGGTGTGTTCCTGAAGATGAGGTTACAAGTATTCTCCATCATTGTCATTCATCTTCTTACGGGGGACATGCAAGCACTTCAAAGACAGCTGCAAAAGTTCTACAATCAGGTTTCTATTGGCCGAAGTCTTTTCGACGAAAACAGCTTTGTGACATCCCGTGATAGTTGTCGAGGACCGGGAACATTTCGAAGCGACATGAGATGCCTTTACACTCCATCTTGGAAATTGAGGTCTTTGATGTGTGGGGCATAGATTTCATGGGACCGTTTCCGCCATCGTACAATAACAAGTTCATCTTAGTGGCGGTGGACTATGTCTCCAAGTGGGTAGAAGCGATAGCATCCCCCACCAACGATGCCAAAGTAGTTGTGAAACTATTCAAGAACGTCATTTTCCAAGGTTCGGGGTGCCACGGACGGTAATCAGTGATGGTGGTTCACACTTCATAGAAAGAAAATTCGAAGCTCTTTTAAGACAATATGGGGTCACTCATAAGGTTGCCACGCCATACCATCCTCAAACTAGTGGTCAAGTGGAGGTTTCAAATCGTGAAATTAAGAGCATTTTGGAGAAAATAGTTAATCGTTCAAGAAAGGATTGGTCTATAAAACTCCCGGATGCCTTATGGGCCTATCGAACTGCCTACAAAACACCCATAGGCATGACACCGTTCAAGTTGGTATATGGCAAATCGTGTCATCTCCCAGTTGAGTTAGAGCACAAAGCGTATTGGGCTATCAAGTTGCTAAATTTTGATATGAAGGCCGCGGGTGAGAAAAGAAAGCTTCAACTTCATGAGCTAGATGAGCTACGATTAGATTCCTATGAGAATGCTCGCATTTATAAAGAAAGGACTAAACGATGGCACGATAAGAATATCCTTCGAAGAGAGTTTAATCAAGGCGATATGGTGCTACTTTTCAACTCTCGTTTGAAACTTTTTCCGGGCAAGCTCAAGTCTAGGTGGTCCGGGCCTTTTCAAGTCCGTGAGGTCTTTCCTAGTGGGGTTGTTGAAGTTTCGAGCGAAACAACGGGATCTTTCAAGGTGAATGGACAACGATTGAAGCACTACATTGTAGGGGAACCAAATGAGAAAGGGGTCACTTATTCCCTTTCCGATCCCCCTTCGTCGGAAAATTGAGCGAAAAAGGGGTCGAGCTCATGACCATAAACGAGCGCTTCTTGGGAGGCAACCCAAGTTTTTCATCCTTTCTTGTTCTTTTATCTTATCTTATTCTATTTTATTTTTTAAACTTTTTTTTCTATTTATTTATTTATTTATTTATTATTTTTTTAGGCAATTTCATTGGACAATATTTAACTTATAATATTTTCAATCATGCAGTTGCGAAGAAGGGGAGACATGGCATTAAAAAAAAAACTGCACAAATAGGAGTTAAAATGGGATGGCAGACTCTACCGCACCCAGGGGTGGTGTCTGCCACACCCCTGATTTGCTGGACATCAAAAGAATTCAGTGGCAGACTCTACCACACCCAGGGGTGGTGTCCGCCACACCCCTGGTTCTTAAATAAATAAATAAAAAGAGCCATTTCTTTTCCATCTCCCCCTCTCAGCCGCAACCCCAAAACAAAACAAAAAAAATTCCCAAACCCATAGCCCTAACCCGACCACCTCCCTCTTCCACCCGCCTCCTCTCCTTCGCCACCCCTCATCGCCGCCACCTCCACCACCGCCTTCTTGTCCTTTCCCTCATCCACCACCGCCTTCTTGTCCTTTCCCTCATCCACCACCGCCTTCTTGTCCTTTCCCTCATCCACCACCGCCTTCTTGTCCTTTCCCTCATCCACCACCGCCTTCTTGTCCTTTCCCTCATCCACCACCGCCTTCTTGTCCTTTCCCTCATCCACCACCGCCTTCTTGTCCTTTCCCTCATCCACCGCCGCCTTCTTGTCCTTTCCCTCATCCACCACCGCGCCAGATCTCCTCCTCCACTCAACCTCTCCTTCATCTCCGACCACACTAGCCCTCGCAGCCACTCCTCAACGCAGAAACCACTGCCGACTCTCCCCTTCAACCTGCTGTCAATTCCGGTTTGAGAGACTAAATGGGACCTAAGCGTGGACGGACTACCCAGGGAGCCTCAACTTCTAAGTCACGACGACAAAAAGGTAACCCACCCCCTCCCCAAAATCCTCATGGTATAGAATTTGTCGATACTCAGCAACAATCTAGGTATAATACACTGGTTAAGCGGGGAATTCTGAGTACCCGCTACTTGGATGAGACTTGTTTGTGTGAGTTAGGGCTGTGGGAAGATGTTTCATACCTCCTGAGACGGGTTGGTTGGCTAAATTTCGTAGAGGCTAAATATCCCACGTACGAGCATATTACTCTTGAATTTTTGAGTTCTCTTGATGCTGTTTTATTTAATGGTGAGGGAGTAAAGGAAGGAAAAATCACTTTTAGGCTATTTAACCAGTCTCACACACTTACTTTAGCACAATTAAATGAGATATTTGGTTTTCCGGATGGTGGGGCTAGAATTGTTCCTAAACATTTTAACTTGACCCCATTTTGGACATCCATCGCACGCTCTACCACTCAAAGAACTTATGATCCCTCTTTGTCAAGAGCCTCTGCTATTTATAACCCATGCTTTAGATATCTACAGAGGTTCATGGCTTTCACCATTTTTGGTCGAGGCGAGAGCGATGGGGTCATGAGTCAAAGGGAACTGTACCTCTTATGTGCCATGGTCGAGGGACATAAGGTTGACACAGGAGCTTTCATGATTCATCATATGTGTCGTGCCGCGAGAGCAACGAGTGGAAAAATTGTGTTTGGTGGCTTGATTACAAACTTATCTTACGGGCTTGGTTTAGGGGAGTTTGTAGAGAGGCTTCATCCATTAAACCCTAGTGCGTCTATTAACCTTGATGCTTGTCTTCATATGAAATTGATTGGTTATAAGAGCAATAGGTTATGGCTATGTTTTCAAGACAATTATCTCTTCCCACTTCCTAATCCTGATCACACAACCATCCATGTTCCCGCCAATTGGTGCTACCTCACAACTGATTTTATGAATTATGATGGTCACGAGGTTGTGACAGTAGGGGATGCTGGCACAATACCCCCGACCCCTAATCAGGTTCAACCTGATGTGGGAACTAGTTCTTCCCACATCTCTGATTGGTCTGCAGAGTTATCAGCTATCCATATTTCCATAGCCTCTCTTACTAACCGTAGGTGACATCGCAAGAAGAGCAACAACGTCAAGGACAACTCCGGACTCTATGCAACACATGATGCGGTCTATGCATGAGTGGCGGCTCGCCGAGGATGCCTCGCTGCCCTCCTTCGACAAGTGAGTTGGTATGTCCCCGCACCTTGCATTCATTTACATCATACTACATTGGGGACAATGTAGATCTTAAGCTTGGGGGTGTAGGTTGTTTATGTATTGATTGCCTGCTTTTGTTTATTTTCATTTTTATTTGCTTTGTTTCTTTAAAAAAAAAATTATAAAAATAAAATTAAAAAAAATTTTTTTTTTTTAGGGAAATGATCTCCTAATGATGACATTAATCCTTAACCTTTATTAATTATTGAACTTTATAGATGCTCATTAGTCGGGACTAGACCATATTTTTTTTAAAACCTCCTCTCAATTGATTCTCAAAGGCTTTTGACTACAAGTTAACAATATGGGAGAACCAGACTTGATTGTTCTTTTGTCTTATAGGATTTAGCATTTATGTGGCTAGAATCATAACCATTACTCTATTGAGATATGATGGGAATTAAATTTGGTAGACACATAAAACCAGTGAGACTTTGAGCCTGAAATTGGATTCATTACATATCCAATCATTTTTTTTTCTTGAGTGATATTCTCCAATGGTGTACGATACTAGAACTTGCATTGAATCTCTTTGAGACCACATATAACTTTGGTATGCATAAAAGGTGATTGAGGCACATTTTTTTTTGTTCATAGTCCACATTAGCCAAATAGCCTATCATGCGCTATTGTTCCCTTTGATTAGCCCCCTTGAGCCTATGAGCCTAATTTTTGTTGATTTAACCCACATATGTGACCCTTCAAACCCGATTGTGTTCCTTACCCATGCCTAAGCTAGTGGAGCAAAATTTTTGATATAATGGGTTATGTGAAGTAATGAGATGTAAGCTTGGGGGTGTGAATGTAGGTGTTTGCCTCCTTTTCAAATTCAAAAATTGAAAAAAAAAAAAAAAAGAGATCTACTAAAGAGATGAATAAAGTGCCCTCTTTATGGTGTATGTAATTGCGGATGTCGGAAGAATTCATTATGGCGTAGAGTAGTTGGAAGAAGTTCTTTGATAGATGATGGAGTTGGTGCGGATGTTTTTGATCTTGCTTTGAGATCTAACTTTTGCGCTTATCGCCCACTAGTGATAGGCTTTCAACTACAATACCAAATATATATCCTACCCTTTTGATCCCAGCCCCGTTACAACCAAATAAAAGACCTCATGATTTTGTTGCATGCCTTAGTTTTTGAAGTGGTGGAGAATTGAGATGAAATGCAAGCCTATGGTTTAAATACATCCATTCGGTAGAATTTTGAGCGACATAATTCTATCCTTAAACACATGAGAGATTGAGAGTCCACATTACCTAAAGCGAGGTCTACCAATTTAACTACCTGAAGGTCTCAATTTTACTACTGGATTGAAGCTAGTTACATAAATTACTTTTTCCTACTTTGACTTGAGAATTGGATAAGATGGCTATCCTTGACTTGTGACGCTTGTAATCATAAGGAAAGTTTGAAATGTGATTTTGTTGAGAGTTTGGTAATTACTTTGTCAAATCCCGATGAAATGTGTTTGTCTTGTGATATGTTTGATATTGGTTAAAAGATTGATGAGGGGTGATCCCTACTCTATTTGGCTTTAACTCCTCTTAATTTTATTGTTGATTTGCTTGAGGACAAGCAAAAGTCTAAGCTTGGGGGAGTTGATAAATACGTAAAATATGCATTATCTTAGTGTGTTTCAAGCATGATTTACGGGTGTTTAATGCATATTTCATTTATAGATCGAGCATACTGCTGTGGTTTGTGTTCTTATATGTAGGTATTGGCCCAAGATTGAAAGATTTGATGATCGTTGGAAGTTGAACAAGAGTTTGAAGCGACAACAAGATTTCGAATGCATGGTTCGTGAAGAAAATGGATGAATGATTATGAAGAACTGGAATTTCTGCCATGATGTAATTCGAATCCGGAAAAACTCAAAAGATAAAAGTTGTAGGGCTCTTCAACAGCTTTCCAACGCAACTTGAATCACCTAAATCTGAGGTCGGATGAAGAAGCTACGGCTAAAATACCGAAAACTGTACAAACAAGCAGAAAATCAGCAAGACAGATTCCACCACACCCTGGTGTGGCGCGCACCACACCTGTGGCGCGGGCCTTATCTTTTATTTTCAGATTTCTTTTGAAACATATAAATAGATATTTAGACTGAGGGTTTTGGGGAGGATCTTTTTGGAGTGTTCTCTTAGCCGTCAATTAGCAACTATTTTAAAGTTCAAGTATTGAAAGGAAGACACTAATTTCTTGTACAAGATTGGATTGCAAGTTCTTAGTTTGAAGATTTCAATTGAAAGACGGGTTAATTCTTTCCTCTCTTTAATTTATTTCTTCTTATGATTGATTTGCATAATTATTTGATATTTTCTCTTATTCAAATCATGTGTGAGTAGATTTCTTGTCTAGGGTTGGGAAAGAACCCAACTTTTTGGTAATTGATGATGAATTAATATATGTTCTTGGTGAAAGTTTAGATCTTTAAACTTAATTTCTCGTGAATTAATTTTGTTAGTTCGCTTGATCACCGGATTAGCAATCATAGGTAATTAATTGAAGGACTGAAAGGTGAAAATTAATACCGGACCTCTAGAAATTGAGCAGGGAACTCGAACCACGAAAGTAGGCTAGATTCCTTGGGATTTATTTTGAATTAGCATAAAGCTTAATGGGTTTAATTTAATCTTGATTCCACGAAAGTAGGTTAATTGGGATTAATTAGGCACGATCTTTAGACCTTGAAAGAGGCTTTAGATTAATTTAGGCTAATTCACCCTTTCTAATTTAAACCAACATCGAGGCTGAAATAATTCATCATTAACACCTAAGTTGTGGTGAAAACCCAACTCGCCCTTCATTTTATTGAACTCCACCCGTTTAGTTGTTTATTTTATTTCTTTTATTTAATTCTCATTAATTTTAATCTCTTCTATTTTACTCATTGGTTTAGCTAGTCGGCGTGAAATTTGGTAATTAACCCTAGTCCTGTGGGATCGACCTTGATAGCTACAACAAGTCCGTGCGCTTGCGGATTTTACCCATCAATAGGACCTGAAAACGGCTTCAAATCTTGATCTCTCCGATTCTTTCAGACTATCCGGTGCTTTGTAGGATAACTAAAAGTGTCGCGGTCTTTGCATTTATTGTCGACCATTGTCGAAATCTTGACTCGATGGCCGATGAATGAATTTTCTTATTTTTAGCTCGTGACTGTGAGTTGTCGTCGAACTGTTCATCCAATTCCGTGAGACTTAGCTTTGAATCAGTGAAATCTCCACTGCATGGCTTGGCATAAGACTAAACCCGGTGGGAGGATATTGAGGATTCATCCTTTGATTTGGTGAACTCTTCTTGCGATGCTCGTTGCGGGGCCGACCCGTGGGAGGGATTTTCTCGAGATGTGGCGTTGTCAGGCATCAAAATTTTCTCTCGAATTCAACCTCCAATTGGCGATTTTTCATCACAACGAATTGTCCAAATAAGTCGAACCCGTGGAAGCAAATTGGGGATTGTCGAAGTTATCCTTAAGAATATAAAACTATTCTCCGTGAACTTCTCGACAAAATAGGAAATAGTTTAGACTTCGTATACCTAGTTGGAGTATCGCGGTGGGAGAATCCTACTCCTTGTTGGAATAGAATTAGGTTATCCTCCGTGAACTTTCCAATAACTTAGGGAACAGTTTATACTCATGTTCCTTATTGGAGTATTCAGGGGTTCGACCATCATGGGGATTTACTGATCCGGCTGGAGAGGGAACCCTTCATGAGTTGCATTCATTGTCCTGACGCAAGTTGATCCGTTGGTCAGGTGGTTGGAACTGCGGGTGACCATGAAGTAACTTGTCAGTTCTTTGTTCAAACTTCTAGGGGACAACTTGGAGAGGGCTTAGATCAAATTGACGCCTCTTTCCCCTTTGGAGATCAATATGCTGCTTGAGGAGATCAATATTCACTTGTATACTATTAGTGCCTCAGTGGGAATTTTTCTTGCGGGGACCGCATTTAAGATCTCCTTTGAGGAGGTGCTTCGCGATAGGGCTCCCGTCACAAAATGAAAGAAGCCGGTGCATGGTTCACCTGTGACTCTATACTCTCCCAGGGGAGATCTGATGAATCCGACCACGTAGGAGTAATTATTGACCCTTGTGTACATCCCCGATTGACTCCATGCCTCTAGGTTGACATATCCCATTTCTTTGGTGCAATGAGGTCGGCTCTCTATGATAGCCCACCTGGAAACACTTGAGTCTCCATCCCGTTTAATTGGGGGACTAGTCTGTTAGCTAGTTCATCCTCAATTTGGCGGTTTTGATGAATTCTTTTCTATTGGTAAGATGTTCCTCCAAAGCTAGGTATAGCGGTGGTTACTACGCCCAAAGGTCTGCCGAGGGACCAACCGCGAAGTCAAGGCCGACGGTAGTTCCATTGTTGTTGTGACTTGCGATTTGTCATTTTCACCGCCACAAAGATTCATAGAATTCTTGGCAAACCCTCACCTTCAACGGATTTGATTTGCCTTTACCGACACCGCTTGAACCGCTAGCATGCGGATTATCGAATCCCGTTCCGCATGTGACGTTGTGCTAAAAGAATGAAACTCTTTTAGACTTGGTGCTATGATTTTGAATACATAGACTTTGTCACTTTTCACGGGTAAAAGACTAACCGGCGCCGCGTGTTAGGCGGTGACTTTGGGGTTATTGGCCAACCCCCAGCTCTCAACGGATTTGATTGGCCTTTACCGATCACCATTTGGACCGGGCTAGCATGCGGATTATCGAATCCCGTTCCGCATGTGACGTTGTGCTAAAAGAATGAAACTCTCTTAGACTTAATGCTACGATGTTGAATACGTAGGCTTCGCTTTTCACTCGAATAGACTACCCGCAGCGTGGTAGGCGTTGGCTTTATCCTTCTTAGGCTTCGATAAAATACCCCAAGATGAATCTTGGTGTCTTCTTTTGACCGAGAGCCATCGAACCGGATCGAATCGGTGAATGGAATTGATTGTGGGAAAGGAAGAATTTTATATTCTATCTCCGGAAGATGGAGAGGAAGGATTTTATATCCTGTCTCCAAGCACCGAAAGAAAGAATTTAATATTTTATTTCCAGGTCTCCTTTTGTCTCGGTAGAGACGAACCCCAAGTGAACATAAGAAAAGAAGGATTTTATATCCTGTTTCTTAGTCTTGGAGAGGAAGAATTTTATATTCTATCTCCTAAGATGGAGAGGAAGGATTTTATATCCTGTCTCCAAGTCTTGGAAAGAAAGAATTTTATATTCTATTTCCGTGTCTCCTTTTGTCTGGGTCGAGACGAACCCCAAGTGCACATAAGAAAAGAAGAATTTTATAACTGTTTCTTAGTCACGGAGAGGAAGAATTTTATATTCTATCTCCTAAGATGGAGAGGAAGGATTTTATATCCTATCTCCAAGAAAGGGAAACTAAAAGTGGGATCTCCACCGAGAATCTCTTAAGGTGAAACTAAGAGTGGGATCTCCACTCAGAATCGAAGAGATCTGGTAGCTTTCACTTTTATAGGATTCGCCACCGATCCGAGGGTCTCATGATCGAGAGTGTTCCAATTTTAGTACTACCACCATGGGAGGGCATGGTGAAATAGAAGCGATGGAGGCTTTGTTCATCGAGAAAGTGATCTCCTAATTTGAAAGTGGACCTCTTGTTCATTGAAAGGAATCAAGAGGGATTTTGATAGAGGATCAAAAATTTCGTGGACCCCTTGCTTATTGAAAGAAGTCAAGGGGGAATTTTGCCGTGGAGGGACGAGAGAAAATTTTGTGGACCCACCGTCAATGAGTTTGATCGGTGGGGAATTCTCGAGGAAAGGATTAGGGTTTTCTCAGGAAAGTATTTCGAAGAACTTCCCTCCAAAGCGGGTTATCTGAAGGTACTAAGGATAGTACTTCTTCGTGAACTTCCCATTGATCGGCATTAATTGCCTATCGCCTTCTGGGTGATAAGGCGATATGCCATTGGAATAGACCGTTTCAATCACGCGGCCCTTCCACTTGGGTTCAAACTTACCCTTCCTCTTGGAGTCGAGAATTATCGATTCGTCGGCGGCGAGGACCAAGTCTCCTCCTTGAAGCTTCTTTGTCGGACTTTCTTGTTGAAGGCCCTGGACATCTTTGCTTGGTAAAACTTAATGTGCTATTGAGCTTCCAAGCGCTTTTCATCTAGCATCTCGAGTTCTTGGCTTTTGATGTAGCTCCTCTGTCGTCATCTCGGTTGCGAGAGCAATCGGAGGATGGAATCTGAACTTCCAAGGCGGGGCTGCTTCACACCCATATACCGTAGAGTACGGTAGCCCGGTCGGTGTCGCGAATCGTCGTCGCGATCGCCGAGTGCTTCTCGAGTTTATCATCGGTCGCGTTTGTTATTTTTCACCAGCTTCTTGAGAATTTTAATGATCGTTTTGTTGAAGGCCTCCGCCAATCCGTTTGCGGCGAGTTATGCCTTGATTGAGAGCGTCACGGATCTTGAATTTTTCGCAAAACCGAATGAAGGCATTGCTAATGAACTGGGGACCGTTATCATGTACGATCCGCCTTGGTACACCGTGTCGATAGATGGCGTGGTGCTTGATGAACCGAATTACATTGCCGGCTTTTACCTCCTTGAGGGAATCGCCTCGCCCACTTAATGTCGGTGTCGCCCGGGATAAACCGATCACCTTTGGCCGACAGAGGAAAGATTGGGCCTACCACATCCATGCCCCATGTCTCGAATGGCCAAGATGTGGCCGACGGTGAAGTTGCTCGGGAGGTTGATGCGGTAGTTCGTGTATTTGTACAGCGTGACACTTCGAGCATATCGCGACGCATCATTGACCATAGTAGGCCAAGAGTACCCCATCCTCGATCGCGATCATAAAGCTTAGGACTGGTAGTGCGCCGCATTCTCCTCCGTGTGCTTCTTGGAGAACTTCCTCTGCCTCTTTGTTTGAAAGGCGCCGGAGTAGCAAACCGTTATACCCAGATGAAGCGTCGGGTTTCGTATTGTAGAAGAACCTTGGCTCTTCTACGGACTGATTCACGCTCCTTCATATCTTACGGCGGGATGCGTGCAAGGCGTAGTCAATAATAGGGAAGCGCCAATCTCGGGGCTCAAGTCCGACTTGGGTTGCATACACTTCCTTAGTGACTACCCTTTCGCCATTTTCGCCCTATCATAAATAGGAATGAATAAGCGGTGGGTCCTCACCGTGACCATTTGCTTTCGATCTCTCGGGGATTGCGCCAAAGACAGCATTAATGCCGCCCGATTACATCGCATCGCGATGCAGGCGGAATGTACTCGATGAAGAATCCTTCAAGCGAGTGCGCTAACTTCGATAGCGGCGATGGTATGGGACTAAATCGGGTTCGACCTCATAGTCCCCGCGAGTCTGCTTTGACAATGAGTTGGGAATCCCGAAAGCTTGAGATACTCTACCCCAGCTCTTTAGCGAAGCTAAGTCCAATGAGGCGTGTTGTACTCTGCGACATTGTTAGGCGAGGGCTCGGTCGATGAATAAGCGAGGCATGACATGCTTCCGGAAACTAAGACTACTCCGACTCGGCGGAGATCTTAGAACATCCGGCTTCATACGTTAATTGCTTCGGGGCGCTCCATCAAAATATAAATGCCACACTGTTGGTGCGAGTTGTGTTAACCTCGTGGGTCTCATCGGTAGATCATCAAATATTTCACCGTATCCTTTGTTGGGTTGGTCGCCAAAAGATCACAGATGGCTTGTCCCTTAATTGACTTCGCCGCTTGAAGTGCAAGTCATCTTGGGACAAAAGTAAAGCCCATTTCGCCAGGCCAATTCATAGAGGCTGCGTCATGAACACCGAGCGAGTTCGTTAGAAATGGCGTAGATCGTTTGCCCAACTAAGTAGTGTCGCATTTTACGAATCGCAAAGACGGTAGCGAGACACTCTTTCTCGATCATTGGGTAGCGAGATTCCGCACCCACCAAGGTTCGGCTTAGATAATAAACCGCCTGCTCGGGACCGTGGTCATAGTCTTGCGCAAGTAAAGCACTCAGCGAATGGTTAAATTAACTTTGATATAAATCAAGAACGGTTTACCCGACTTGATTACTTGATACGGAGGATTCGTCGGATATGTTTTGATATCTTGAATGCCTTCGGCGGCGTCATCGGACAAAGGACACCTTTTGTTGGCTTAGAGAATGGCTGACATTTTCCAGAGAGGTTGGAGATGAAGTGTCGGATGTACGCTAATCGCCCCTGTAATCCTCTGAGTTCCCTTAGATTCTTTGGGGGTTGCAATTCATTGATTGCCTTTATTTTGTCGGGGTCAATGTGGATACCGTTGTTGGTAACAACGAACCCGAGGAATTTGCCGCTGGACATTCCGAGGAAAGACTTGGTTGGGTTCATCTTTAATTGATGAGTCCGCATGAGGTCGAATACTGTCCTCAAGTCCTGGATGTGGTCATCTTTGTCACGACTTTTCACAACCAAGTCATCGACGTAACATTCGACCGTTTTCCGAAGATGATCCTAAAAGATCTTTGTCATTCTTGTATTTGGTAAGTGGGACATTCTTCGATCGAATGGCATGGCGTGTAACGAAGATGCCTAGAGGAGTTACGAATCTTGAGTGCTTCGTCATCGGATGCATCTTGATTTGGTTGTAACGAGAACCCATCCATGAAGGACATTGGCTCAAATCCACGGTATTATCGGCGATCACATCGGTGATTGGAAGTGGGAAGTCGTCTTTTGGGCATGCGGCATTGGATCTCTATAGTCGACCTGATTACGATCGTCCGTTCTTTTTAGCACCGGAGCGATATTAGCCACCCAATCCGGATGTTGAACCTCCGGATGAAACCGGAGGCTATGAGCTTCTTTACTTCGCAACAATTGCCTCCATAATCGTGGACCGAAACCGTCTCGTTCGTTTGCGGGTTTGGCATCCACTTTAATGTCGGTGGTGCATTGCCACATTGGGGTCGAGCCACGGCATGTCCTCGTAGCTCGGTGAAAACATCGATATACTCTCGACAAGAGTGATCAACCTTTTCTTTTCCTCGGGGAAGGCATTTGCTAATATTTATAAGTTTAGGTGTGCTTCATTACCCATGTTGATCTGAACTACCTCGTCTTGATCGGAGGCTCCCTCTGCTCAAACCGGTCCCCATCTTGCATGTTGAGATGATGGACCCATGGGTCTTCCCATGTTGGCAATTCTTCATCTTCTTCGGTGTAGTGGGGTCCGCGTAACCATGTTGGACATCAACCCCACGAACATCTTGCCGATGCCGACGCCGAGTCCCGTGCATGAATCGGATGAGTACTCGTCATCTAGGTTGGGTGGTTGGTTATTGATCGCCAACAACACTCATCTTCGAAGAGGATCGTATCCCAATCCCCTTTTGAATCGTAATAATTATCGGGCTTTCCCCGGTACATATGCGACCTTGGGTGGAGCGGATCGCCAAAATAAAGTCCTTCTCCCAGCGCAAAGTCGTACCCCCACTTCTTCATGAGGTCTTTGCGCTTTCGGGCTATATCCGAAAGATGAAGTTTCGTTTATCTTCATCGAACCCGTCTGCGAGTAGTTGGGCGTGGGAGTCAACTCCCTGGCGTAGACTAAGTCCTTCTTGCGGCCTCCCTTCCCTTGGACGGCGAAGTCGTCTTGGATGAAGTCTCGAAGGTGCTTCAATTACAGGGATGACCGAATTGGCATATGCAATTCGGGTCATTATACAACTTTTCATTACATCATTCAAACACAACGAGTACTCTAAATCATCTTTTATTTCTTCTTGACAGGCGCCAATTACAACTTTCATCGGAAGATCCTCTTCGTCAAGATTGACTACTAAGGGTACAATGTCATTGAACAAAACCACCTTTATAGTCAAGCCCGGCTCCGTTATCGGCGTCCTCACCGCTGTCCGTGCCATGGGCGATGATTGATGTCGGACTCATTACCGTAAAGGAGAGTCGGTGAAATAATTCTCGGTCCTTTAAGCGGTTGTTTGTCGCGACCACCGTCTTAACCTCGTTATTAGTGTCGACATATTTGGACGATGGAGGGTAGAGGGACTATAACATGGTTATGGATCAAGGCGACCCAACAACAAGTTATAGGAAGTCTGCGTCAATGGCGTAGCGGTGACTTCGGACTTTAAGTCCCCATCGACACTTAATGCGGATTTTACCAAGTGGCGAGACCCGGTGTTAAATTAGTATATCCTGATGCCCGATCGGCGAGCTGTGGCGGCGAGGAATCCCGAGGCTATACATCGGCGCAAAGGCATGATGCTCACGGCGGAACCGGATCAACTTGGATCCGGTTGACTTATTTGGAACAATGCCACAATGGTAGGCTGACTGTCATGCCCGGCGTCTTCGTCGCATATCCTCCTTAGAGAATGTGATGCAAGGAATATGCTTGGAGGCCACATTGCATTCGGTGATGACTCGGCTCCTCGGACTTGATTTAATGTGGGTTAGGAAGACCTCGAGTGCATAGCGCTTCTAAATAGCGCTTGGTTTCCTTGGACAACCTCAATAGCTCGTATAAAGTTATTCTTGCGGGATGTTGGCCAATTGTGCCATCACATCGGCGGTAGGGAGAGCTTGTGTTCCCGGTCTATCCCTTCCAATCGGGCGATTAAACCGGATCGCCGGGTTGCACCTCGGGATTCTGAGTTGTTTCCCCTTCGTTTTGGTGGCGTCCTCCTTAGGGGTGGCGGAACCGTGGGAATTGTTACTACCCCAAGCTCGTTAACGTTTTAGCATTAAGGTTGGAGTCATCGGGGTATTTGTAAGCGTACTCCGCCCACTCACAGTGACAAAGGCTTCTGTTCCTCCTCAGACAAAGAACGTGAATTTGCTTTCGTCGTCGTCGAGTAAAACGGCTGAGGTAGCATTGCAAGATTTGCCCTTTCCTTGGACTTCTTTTTAGGCGAAGGCGTTAAGCCCGATCGTCTTTAAGTAAGTCGGGTGGACCCATAGGAGTTCACCGTTTGGGGTGTCGCGGTACTAACCCCTTCTCTCGCTTGTGGGGATCGTAATTCACCGTCTTCATTCCCACTTTGACCACGGTTTACGTAGAACCAGGTTGTGAACCTTGTCCCCAAAGCTTATGGGCGTCGGCGTTTCGCCCTTGCTTTCCTTATTTGGTTTTGGAGTGATCACCCCACTTCAATCAACGCTTGGATCTTGTCCTTGGTGGTAGCATGACTTGGTCGGTGGTGTATCGCCCATGATAAGCGCGTGCGGGGTCCGTCGTCCTTTGAGCTTCCTCACGGTTGGCGATCGATGGCGGTTGGATCTTGTTGTTGTCTAGCAAGTACTTAAAGATCGAGCACCTCTTCGTCCCTAAAGAATCGTCTTGGGAAACACGAGCGTGGGCCGGTTTCAATTTGTGTTGCTTGCGATGGGGTCGGCTAGCTGCTTTGTTCTTGTTGTGGCTGCAGTTGGAAAGTTTGATCGCATCAACATTCTTCATTGGCGCCTTCCCTTGTTAGGGATAAAATTTTGGTTCCGTGGGTTTGGCGCTGTGACCTATTCCTTTCTCCCTTTTGAGGAAGCGCTCAGCCTCTTCCCTCGGACTTTCAAGTCTTTCCGGGTTCTAGGCGGTGCGGTGCCCATCATACGATCCGTCGAGTTATCTTTGGCGAGTCTTGAGGATGAATTCCTCCGTGATTGGGTCACGGCAGTTCATCGCCTTGTTGCGAAACCGTTTGACAAAATTATCCACGGTTTCTCCATCCTTCGCTTCTCGTCCCATAGCGCGCAGTGAAACCTGCATGTCGTCATCGAAGAAGTTCGCCAGAACATAGATTCCATGTCTTCCCGGTTGTTGATGGCGGCTTTGAGCGGTACCAATCGAAGGCAGCCCTGGAGTGTAGGCGAATGACCGAACCATCAATGGCTCCTGGGAGATGACTCCTAAATGGCTCTTGAAGTAGATAAGATGTTGAGTGGGGACCCTCTCTCATCGAGCGGCGTGAAGTTTATTAAATTAAACTTCACGGATAGGGATTGACTCCCACTCTCGGGTAAGAACACGGAATCCCGTCTTCTTCACTTCTTGGCGAGATGGCGAGTTGACCTTGCTCTCGGATCCTTGATCTTGTCATTTTCACTTGCATTTCGTCGGTGATTTTGAGGTGGGACCATGGTGTCATCATTGGCGTTACGCTCGCCGGTGTTAAGGTCTTGCTCTTCATCCGTGTCGCTATCCGTCAAATTGGCGTTGTTGCGACGGCCCTCCTGGCGATTAATCATCGCTTGCATCTGCGGTCATGCATTTCTCTCATCTGGCTGCATGGCCATGTCCATCTCCATTTACGTCGGTGATTTTGAGGTGGGACCATGGTGTCATCATTGGCGTTACGCTCGCCGGTGTTAAGGTCTTGCTCTTCATCCGTGTCGCTATCCGTCAAATTGGCGTTGTTGCGACGGCTGCCCTCCTGGCGATTAATCATCGCTTGCATCTGCCGGTCATGCATTTCTCTCATCTGGCTGCATGGCCATGTCCATCTCGAGTTTGAAATTGTCTTTACGTTTTGCCAAGGCTTCTTCAAGTAGCTTGGCCACCTCACCGCACTAATCATGAGTGCTTCAGTATGACCTTCACTAGAGGCGGTGTTATCGGATGCCATTGCGAGCGTCATCCGATACTTCATCTTCGAAGGTACTCTTCGTTCGCGGCGTGCCTTGAAGGGATCCCTCGTTGCGAGTCGTGATAGTTAGGCGTCGATAGTACCGGCCCTTATCGAGTCACCGTTGGGAGGGCTCGGAATGCGGCGTGGCGGCGTTGCCTTGTTGGTCATATTGATGGTGACCTCAAGCAGCTCATCCTTGCCTTGGCCAGTGCATGTCTCCTTCGGGAACGCCTTTGACCGAGGTCTTGGTGGTTCGTTGGTGCTCGATCTTTGGAAGGCGACACCCTTCCAGTTTTTATGGCGGCATTTACACTCGAGGCACGCCTTGATCAATTTAGTACAAATGCAAGAGGATGCGGTTTACGGAGAGCTTTGTCTGAGACTTCTTCCTACCCCCGCGATAGTACAACTCATCGGCATGAGTGCGGAGCAACCTACCGTCGCGGCGACACAATCTCGGGTATAGCGTCATCATCGGATGGCGGCGTCTCCATCGAGGTTGGGTTGGCGTCCGCGAAGTCTTTGAAAGTTCAGCGCCTTAGCGCTTTTGGGTGGCGCGGCGTCTCGGCGGCTTTTGGACCTCGATCCGCAAACCGGTTGGTGGATTCTCCATCGGCTTCCGTTGGCGAGCGAGCTATCCCGGCATTGCGAGTTGTCACGGATCTCTTCAACAAGCTGCGAGGAGTTGACCTTTCACCTTGATCCAGCTGAGCCGGACCTGGCGTTGGCACTGAACCCTTATCGGAAAGGGGTGTGGTGTTGGCGAGTCTTTGTTGGCGCGGTGCGTCAAGGAAAAAGCTCGTGCGGGGAGTTCGACTTTGCCCGGTGACTTCTTGGTCACCTCTGCTCCTTTGGGCTGTTGAGTAGCTGAACCAACGCGTGCGCGTCACGTAGGGCGCGGCGTTTTGGATCCGCCCGAGGGTGGAGCGATCGCTTGGCGGATCCATTCTTCGGTTGGCGGTTTAGAGGAGTTACCACCTATCTTCGTCTTACGGGGCTCGTGCCCGTCGGAACCGGATCCGGCTTGTATCGGACACCGTCCATGGATTCTAACGCTTTGCGTATTGCAACGCAAGGCGTTGTCGGCGCCGTTGGCGGGCTCTCTTTGAGAGAGTCACATCGCCGGTGGACTTCTCCTCATTGGCCGGAGGAGGAGATCAAATCTAAGCGCCTTTGGATGGCGGGGAGTTATTGCCGTCATTGTTGTTGGCGGCGAGGCGTCGGCTTCGTCGGTGGCGCTTGTGAGTCCTCCTTGCGGCGGAGGCTTCTTCATGCGGGAAAAGGAGTTGGATGAGGCGAGAGATAGGCCTCATATTTCTCTGGTCGAACTTCGTACTCGACCTCTTCGATCAGGGATCGGAATCCGTGGCTGCGACAACGATCTCGGATGCAAGACGGTGGCTCCCATTGATTGCCGGCTTGTTCGGGAAAAGTCATTATCTTTTCATTGGTGAAATCATTCTACCTTGATGGGATTACAAATGAGTTTCAAATAAAAATCACCTTTTATAAGGCTTTTACAATGAAAAGGATAAAATTACAACTTTCCTCCTTGTGAACAAGCGGGATCGTTTATCGGATCCTAAACTGCGTGGGATTCTTTGCACGTGTTGGGATGTGTTCAGTGGACCACAGCGATTCCTTTCCCAAGTGTTGATCAAGCGAGATGCGGATGCGGATCTAGATCTAAAAATCCCTCTTTTTGCGTGGGAATTCTTAGATCGATCGGATCGAGATCTAAGCGAATCTGAAGATTAATTCGCCAAGGAACTAATCAGCGTAGTGAGCGAGATCGACAAGCGAACCCGTCACTCTTCTTGGGATCAAGGCCAAGCTTGATCCAAAGGATGGTTTGTTGTTGTAGATCGGATCGAAAACTTTGGATCTCGAATCGCCGTCCCGCGCAAAGTCTAGATCTTGATCTCCTCTCCTTGGAAATTCTCTAACCCTAGGCACACACAAGAGTTAGGCTATCTCCTCTTTTTTATCTCTGCCGACCTCTGAAAATGAAACCCTAGCCACATTTATAGGTGCGGCCGGCGGATCTTGGCTGGGCAAAAAGCCATTGACGCGGTGTCTCGCCGGGCGAGACACCTCTGGTGTCTCGCTTCGGGCGAGACACCTCTGGTGTCTCGCTTCGGGCGAGACACCTCTGATGTCTCGGTGAGGCAGCCTTTGGAGTGTCTCGCTTCGGGCGAGACACCTCTGAAGTCTCGGTGGCGAGACACCTATGGAGTGTCTCGCTTCGGGCGAGACACCTCTGGTGTCTCGCTTCGGGCGAGACACCTCTGGTGTCTCGCTTCGGGCGAGACACCTCTGAGTGTCGATTTTGACCGGCGTTGCGTGGCTTCTCTCTGCTGGTTTTCGAGCTTAATTTGAGGCTTCAAAGTTGGGTTTATCCCTTCACTGCACTCATGGCATCAGTTCACCAAGGTTCGAATCGGTGGCGGCTTCGGAGAAAGGAGAGCTCTTTTTAAAATTTCGAGTGGCGCGGACGCAAAGAGGGCGCTGCCTTGACCCCAGCTAAGCGGCTGGCGGGACGCCGTAAACTTCTGCGTAGGGTATCTTGAGGAAGCGTTTGCGTTGCGTTCACTTGTTGTGTCGTCAACGGTTTGCCATTACTTCATCGGATGACTTGTCGATTATTCTCGTCATCACGAGCTACGTTCGGGGACTTATAGGCAATTTTCAACGCCTACAATATCCTATCGGTTATAGATTTGAATAACCATAGATGTATCCTAACGGATCGATTACGAATATTTCCTCCGTCTGACGAATACGGTTTAGCACCCTTACTCCCAAGACATAAGTAGCTTCGGTTATGCCCACATGCGAAAATGTGAATAATGCAATGAAATTGAACAATTTGTTCCATTCACTCACGACCTACATATCTTAAACCAAAGGTCATGTATGTGGAGCATATACTATTCATGTATTAAGTAGGTGCAAAATTAGCGGTTTGACATAGCGACTTCTTGATGCATGGGTTAGACTATTTTAATGGATGTTCCATTCCTCTCAACACGCATCTATATGGCCTACAACATCTACAAATAAAAATCCAGATGTTAGGATATTTCTAACCCATGTTTCATGTTTTCTTTTTAGTTGTAATGTTATAAAACAGCGATCTCGGATGCAAGACCGGTGGCTCCACTGTGGTCGAGCTTGTTCGGGAAAAGTCATTATCTTTTCATTGGTGAAATCATTCTACCTTGATGGGATTACAAATGAGTTTCAAATAAAAATCACCTTTTATAAGGCTTTTTACAATGAAAAGGATAAAATTACAACTTTCCTCCTTGTGAACAAGCGGGATCCGTTTATCGGATCACCTTGCGATGGGATTCTTTGCACTTGGGGGATGTGTTCAGTGGACCACAGCGATTCCTTTCCCAAGTGTTGATCAAGCGAGATGCGGATGCGGATCTAGATCTAAAATCCCTCTTTTTTCGTGGGAATTCTTAGATCGATCGGATCGAGATCTAAGCGAATCTGAAGATTAATTAAGCCAAGAACTAATCAGCGTAGTGAGCGAGATCGACCAAGCGAACCCGTCACTCTTCTTGGGATCAAGGCCAAGCTTGATCCAAAGGATGGTTTGTTGTTGTAGATGCGGATCACGAAAACTTTGGATCTCGAATCGCAAATCCCCAGCGCAAGTCTAGATCTTGATCTCCTCTCCTTGGAAATTCTCTAACCCTAGGCACACACAAGAGTTCGGCGGCTATCTCCTCTTTTTTTATCTCTGCCGACCTCTGAAAATGAAACCCTAGCCGTCACATTTATAGGTGCAGCGGCGGATCTTGGTGGCGGGCAAAAGCCCATTCGGCCTTGGTGTCTCGCCGGGCGAGACACCTCTGATGTCTGGTGGCGAGACACCTATGGGTGTCTCGCCGGGCGAGACACCTCTGGAAATCTCGGTGAGGCGCCTTTGGAGTGTCTCGCTTCGGGCGAGACACCTCTGATGTCTGGTGGCGAGACACCTATGGAGTGTCGCTTCGGGCGAGGCGCTGGAGTGTCTCGCTTCGGGCGAGGCGCTGGAGTGTCTCGCTTCGGGCGAGACACCTCTGGTGTCGATTTTGACCGGCGTTGCGTGGCTTCTCTCTCTGGTTTTCGAGCTTAATTTGAGGCTTCAAAGTTGGGTTTATCCTTCACTCGCACTCATGGCGCATCAGTTCACCAAGGTTCGAATCGGTGACGGCTCGGAAGGAAGAGCTCTTTTTAAAATTTCGGTACGCCGGACCATAAAGGGCGCTGCCCCTTGACCCCGCCAGCTAAGCGGCTGGCGGGACCGCCGTAAACTCTGCGTAGGGTATCTTGAGGAGAGCGTTTGCGTTGCGTTCACTTGTTGTGTCGTCAACGGTTTGCCATTACTTCATCGGATGACTTGTCGATTATTCTCGTCATCACGAGCTACGTTCGGGGACTTATAGGCAATTTTCAACGCCTACAATATCCTATCGGTTATAGATTTGAATAACCATAGATGTATCCTAACGGATACGGTTACAGATATTTCCTCCGATACGAATACGGTTTAGCACCCTTACTCCCAAGACATAAGTAGCTCGGTTATGCCCACATGCGAAAATGTGAATAATGCAATGAAATTGAACAATTTGTTCCATTCACTCTGACCTACATATCTTAAACCAAAGGTCATGTATGTGGAGCATATACTATTCATGTATTAAGTAGGTGCAAAATTAACGGTTTGACATAAGCGACTTCTTGATGCATGGGTTAGACTATTTTAATGGATGTTCCATTCCTCTCAACACAGATCTATATGGCCTACAACATCTACAAATAAAAAATCCAGATGTTCGGATATTTCTAACCCATGTTTCATGTTTTCTTTTTAGTTGTAATGTTATAAAACCATTAATAATAGAACAACTTGCTACATCATTAATTAGACTCCACTTCACTTATTTCTTTGTTGTAAACCATCTGATGCGGAACAGAGGTGGCGATGATTAGTGCTCGGATGAACAGTATGTGAACAATAATCTTTTTATTTTTTTGTGAATAAAAGGCCATATAAAGAAAAGATAAAAAATATCTTAGGGTAGACTGGATTCACTCACAGCATCTAACCTGCAAAAATAATAGAAAATGACACACGGACGCCTAATTAAAAAACATGGCTTCACACCAATGGAATTACTCCAAAACATCTCTCAAAACTCATAACTCTTATTCATATCAGTTCTCCATAAAATAAAAAGATATGATCCTTTTTATAGGTAGAAAATGAAATCAAAATCCTAACTACTAGATAACATCAAATAACAAACCTAACAAAAAAATCAAGAAAATAATAAATCTAACTAAATACCAAACTCAATCCTAACCAAATTTATCAACTAAAGAAAAATCATTTCTTAAAAAAATCTTCATCAAATCTTCTGTAGCTTCAAATCTGGATGTGCGATTTTGCCCTGCATCAAATCTCCCCTTGATGGAGAAAACTCAACCTCGAGTTTAAAATTACATATCATTGTTGAACTTTGAATTGTCATGTCGAAGTTGCAAAGATGGATCTTTTCGGCTTTGATACCAAGGGATGCGGAACGGAGGTGGTGATGAATAGTACTAGGATGAACAGTGTCCATAAACAATAATTTTTCTTCATTTTAATTTTTTTGTCAATAAAAGGCCATATAAAGAAAAATAAAAAGATAAATTAGGATAGACCGAATTCACTCACAGCATCTAACCTCTGAAAATAAAAGAAAATGCAAGTTTCACGCAGGGACGGCTAATTAAAAAATATGGCTTCACACCTATGGAATCACTCCAAAACATCTCTCAAAACTCATGACTCTTATTCCTATCAATTCTCCACAAAATGAAAAGATACAATCCTTTTTATAGGTAGAAAATGAAATCATAATCCTAACTACTAGATAACCAAATTTATCAACTAAAGAAAAATCATATCTTAAAAAGATCTTCATCAAATCTTCTGCAACTTCAAATCTGGATGTGCGATTCTATCCTACATCATCATCCAAATCATGTTGATCAAAACAAACGGAGTGGACCATTCAAATTGATCGCATATGATTTTGTTTTGGAGGTGGGAATAACCTAGTTATGCCCTAGAATTAAAGTCTCTCCCATGTGTGCGTACACGTACACACGCGTGCGTGCATGCGTATGCACGTGCTCGCCCTCATACATATATATCTAGATTAATGAGTATCATATGAAATAGGAGGGGATTCTCGCATTGATGTGGTTAAATCTCAACAAAGTGAATAAAGGGGGTTCTTTGTTTACTACATAACTCACATCACATGGCTGAGATTCAGCCACATCAGTATATATGAAAAAAATCCCCTCATATGATAACCATTATTCGTGCGCGCACACACATTCAAATGAAATGTCCATGGTGTGAACTCCTGACGGCTCCATGTGTGGACGATCCTTTCATAATCATCATTACAAAGTATCAGTTCATGAAGCATCCTTATTTCTATATCATGCACTTTTTCCCTTTTCTTCCTCGTGTAATTTCAATTCTTTATTGAAACAATATTGAGGAGGGTATTGTCTCTTTGATCTGCAAAGGACCATTTGGTCATAAAGCATGGCATTCCTACCCTCTGTACTTTGTATTTTGAAACCATTATTGAAATTGTTAGAAACAGGGCAAATCAAGAGAAAAGGTGCAATCTTATTTTTTAATATTGGGGTCTATATATATAAGAGGTAGTGGTCCCATTCTTCTACTCTTTTCAATGTGGGACTAAACAAAATAACTCTCAACCCTCCTCCTCAAGATGGGCGAAAGATATCTATTAAGCCCATCTTGTCACACCCTCTAGCTAGGCTCCATCGAGCTAAGTCCTTAGTCAAGCAATCAAGTACTGATCCTTAGTTGGAACATGGCCTAACTCCAGTAGCCCACAGTTCAGTTTCTCTTTGATGAAGAACCTGTCAATCTCGATGTGCTTGGTTCTGTCATACTGTACTGGGTTGTTAGCAATACTAATAGCTGACTTGTTGTCGCACCACAATCTAATCTTGGCCCCTTGATCTAGCTTTAGCTCCACCAGCATGTTTTTCACCACATCAACTCAAGAACCCCCACGACCATTGCTCAGACTCTTCTTCAGCTGTTGATCTTGCCACCACAGATTGCTTCTTACTTTTCCAGGAGACTAAGTTGCCTCCTATAAATATGTACACTGAGGTAGACCTCCTATCATCTCCAGCTAGCCCAACTGAGTCACAAGAGCCCTCAATGTTCACATGGTCACTCCTCCCAATATCTCTTTGCTAGGGCACCTTCTCGATACTTCAGATCTCGATATATCAGATCCATATGATCCTTCCTGACATGCATGTAGCGGCTCACCACGCCACCGCAAATGAAATATCCGACGCAGTGTGACTCGGATAGATCAACCTACCAACAGTCTCGATATCTCTCACGATCAACCGTTCTCTTGCCTCAAAGAATCGCCTTGAACCTCCGACGATCGCGGTAGTAGCAGTTTGCACCCCAACACCTCGTCTCGCAAGAAGATCCAATGCATACTTCCTCCGAGAGAGAATTCCCTCCGCCCATGAGCTATCTCTATTCCAAGAAAGTATCGCTTCCACCTGCATCCTTCACTTCAAATTCTTTGCTCAATCTTACCTTGAGCCGACATCTCTTTCTCATCATCCCCTCGCGGATGATCATGTCATCTACATACACGCAAGCATAGTGATGTGGCCCTCACTTCTTTGAAAGAACACAAGATGGTCGGCATTGATCCGCTTTGTATCCCATACCAATCATAGCCCTCCCGAACTCCTCGAACCATGCGGGGACTGCTTTAGTCCATACAGACTTCTTCACTCGCACTTTACCCACTGCTCCTGCCCCGTACAAACTCGTGGTATCTCCATATACACCTCCTCCACTAGATCCCCATGAAGAAACGCATTCTTCACATCTAGTTGGTGTAGTTTCCATCTACTATTTATCATGAGAGATCGTTGTCCAACAAGGCTCATCTTCGCCATCGGTGCAAAAGTCTCATCGTAATCAATGCCGTATGTCCGGTCAGCACTTTTGCCACCAGCCGTGCCTTGTAGCGCTCAACTTGTCCTTCAATTCGCTTCACAAGAAACACCCATTTACATCTCATCGCTTTTTCTCACGGCGTTGTCACCAACTCCCATGTGTGGTTCTTCTCGAGAGCCCCCAGCTCCTTGTGCATGGCTGCCTTCCACTTTGGGTCCTTCTTAGCAGCCTGCCAGTTATTAGGTATAGTAACAGAATCTAATGAGGCAATGAATGCTCCATGTGAAGGGGATATGTTAGAATAGGAAACAAATTGAGCAAGATCCCAACCATATCTGTCAGGAGGATTACCCGCATTACTGCGAGTAGTCCTCCTTACGCATTAATCGGTGTGGACAGAGGGGTAGCAAGAGAAGGAATGATATCACCCGGTGGAGGATGGTATAGGTTTCTCAAGAGTTGGAGCAGAGCGGACGAGGGATGGTACCGCACTATAGGCACCTCTGACACTGTAGGCACTTCAATCGCTTCTCCCTCCTTCTCAGATGTACGTAACCCCTCGAGCCGTAGGCAACTCTCCCCTCGAGCTGTAGGCCTAGCACCCTTATCTCCTCCTCCTCCCTTTATCTTCATCCTCCTGCTCCTCGAGTAAGGAACCAAATTGATTGACCCCTTGAGCTCTCACCATTCTCCTCCTCTCGCCTCATACCTCCAGTATCGGGCGAGACTCCAAAGGGTGAAGTTACTCCCAATGTGTAGTATGGCTCGAGCTCTCGAAACCGCACATCCATGCTGACAAACAACCTTTTTTCCACTAGGCTCCAATAGACATACCCTTTCTGTGTGCCAGAGTATCCCATGAACATACACTTCACAGCCCTGGGGTCCAGTTTCCCAACAGATGGTCTATTGTCCTTCACAAAACACACACAGCCAAACACCTTCAATGGTAGGGTCCCCCCGTTGTCTCCCTTCAGTGCCTCACGCGGAGATTTTCATTTCAATACACTCGAAGACATCCTATTGATTAAGTGAGCGGCCGTCAAAACTGCTTGTCCCCACAATATTTTTGAGACATTCATTGTCATCATCATACTCCTAGCAACTTCTATGAGATGTCTATTCTTCCTCTCTGCTACCCCATTCTGAGCTGGGGTGTATGTGCATATAGTCTGGTGTTGTATCCCTTGAGCTGACAGATACTCCCCAAATATACTGTTGATATACTCTGTCCCATTATTTGACCTCAACACCTTTACCACTGCACCATATTGAGTCTGGATGTGCCTATGAAAGTCTTTGAAACAACCAACTACATCATTCTTATTTTTCATCAGGTACACCCAAGTGACTCTAGAAAAATAATCAATAAATGTAACAAAATACTTGCATCCACTTATAGAATTTATTTGGACAAGGTCCCCATACGTCAGAATGTATCACCTCAAAACTACAGAAACTCCTATTATCCAAACTGACATAAGAGCTTCTAGAAAGCTTCCCAAACTCACAAGCATCACACTGAAGCTTCTGTTGATTTGCTTTCTGAAATAAGGTTGGATACATATTACCCAGAATACTAAATGAAGGATGTCCCATCCGCTTATGATGTAGCATCAACTCATCCTCACAAGACAACTCGCCTCCTCCCGCCCCGCTCTCAATCATAGATGTCACTGAGTCCATCCCTTCACGGTCCAGTACCACCGCCACGCCATGTGCCAGCCCCAAGTCTTCACCCCGCCCCTTCTCCCGAAAGATCACCTTAGGAATATCGAAGAAACAACACATTTCAGCTTGAAGGATAATGGCACTAATGGATAACAGTCGACAGAAATGAAGGAGCATGCAAAACATTAGATAGTGTTACGTAACCTATACAATTAATAGTGCCCTTACCGACCACGTGGCGTACCATCCATAATCTGGATACTCTCGGCTCGCTAGGTGAGTATAAGACGAACTCACCGGCATTGTTAGTTACATGTCCGATGCTCCAATTCATTATCCACCAGGATCTAGTGACAGTCATGGATGTAAGGGCATGTGTGTCGTTCATACCTTTGTTTGGGTGTGCGCGAAGAGCGTAACTCGCATAGTCTCCTCCAAAGAAAGCAGTAGATGCATCCTCGACACGTAGTCATCGCTTCGCTTTCTTTCTCGCCGCCAAGAGAGCTCGATCCCCGCCAAGAAAGTCATCTCGCTTCTTCTCCTCCTCTCGCCTCATACCTCCAGTGTCGGTGAGACTCCAAAGGGTGAAGTTACTCCCAATGTGTAGTATGGCTCGAGCTCTCGAAACCGCACATCCATGCTGACAAACAACCTTTTTTCCACTAGGCTCCAATAGACATACCCTTTCTGTGTGCCAGAGTATCCCATGAACATACACTTCACAGCCCTGGGGTCCAGTTTCCCAACAGATGGTCTATTGTCCTTCACAAAACACACACAGCCAAACACCTTCAATGGTAGGGTCCCCCCGTTGTCTCCCTTCAGTGCCTCACGCGGAGATTTTCATTTCAATACACTCGAAGACATCCTATTGATTAAGTGAGCGGCCGTCAAAACTGCTTGTCCCCACAATATTTTTGAGACATTCATTGTCATCATCATACTCCTAGCAACTTCTATGAGATGTCTATTCTTCCTCTCTGCTACCCCATTCTGAGCTGGGGTGTATGTGCATATAGTCTGGTGTTGTATCCCTTGGTGGATACTCCCCAAATATACTGTTGATATACTCTGTCCCATTATTTGACCTCAACACCTTTACCACTGCACCATATTGAGTCTGGATGTGCCTATGAAAGTCTTTGAAACAACCAACTACATCATTCTTATTTTTCATCAGGTACACCCAAGTGACTCTAGAAAAATAATCAATAAATGTAACAAAATACTTGCATCCACTTATAGAATTTATTTGGACAAGGTCCCCATACGTCAGAATGTATCACCTCAAAACTACAGAAACTCCTATTATCCAAACTGACATAAGAGCTTCTAGAAAGCTTCCCAAACTCACAAGCATCACACTGAAGCTTCTGTTGATTTGCTTTCTGAAATAAGGTTGGATACATATTACCCAGAATACTAAATGAAGGATGTCCCATCCGTTTATGATGTAGCATCAACTCATCCTCTGCGCACAACTCAGTTCCTCCTGCTCCCGTTCTCTCAATCATAGATGTCAGCGCTGAGTCCATCCCTTCACGGTCCGGTACCACGGCCTTCGCCATGTGCGGTCCCAAGTCTTCACCCTGTCCCCTTCTCCTGAAAGATCACCTTAGGAATATCGAAAGAAACAACACATTTCAGTTGAAGGATAATGGCACTAATGGATAACAGGCTGACAGGAAATGAAGGAGCATGCAAAACATTAGATAGTGTTACAGAACCTATACAATTAATAGTGCCCTTACCGACCACAGCCTGTGCTGTACCATCCGCAATCTGGATACTCTCTGGCTCTGCTAGGTGAGTATAAGACGAGAACTCACTGGCATTGCCAGTTACATGTCTGGATGCTCCAGAATTCATTATCCAGTCTGTGGATCTAGTGACAGTCATGGATGTAAGGGCATGTGTGTCGTTCATACCTTTGTTTGGGTGTCTTGAGCGTAGCGGCATAGTCTCCTCCAAAGCGGTAGATGCATCCTCGGACCGTAGTCTCGCGCTACGTTTTCTTCGGTGCGCCAAGAGAGCTCGATCTGCTTTCGGTAAAGTCATCTCGCTTCTTCCTCCTCCTCTGCCACCGACAGATTCGCCCGATGACCTCCTCTTCCACCTCGCTGGCCTCCACGGCCTCTGCCACGGCCTCCGGCCTGTCCACGTCTACCCCAGTTCCTCTCCTTGAATGGCTTAGAGCACATCTGCCTCAGATGCCCTACCTCTCCGCAATTAAAGCACTGTCTAGTCTCCCCTCTGAATCCAGTGTTACCTGAGTTTGAGACCACCAGTGCTGACTTCTCCCCCGAAAATCCACCTATCCCAGCCTGTAGCCTGATACGGCTCTCTTCCTGTATCATGGCCGAGACTATCTCCTCCAGAGATGGAATCTTCGTCTGGGCTAGTAGTATCGCCGTCCTCTGCTCAAATGATGGAGCCAAGCCTCGGAGGAATAGCATGGTCCTCTTCTGCAAAGAGGCCTCGCGCTCCTTGCACTCAGGGTCCTTGCAACTTGTTAGGAACGAGAAGTGATCGTGATCCAGCCACAAGCGCTCTAGTTCCGTGGCATACTCTTGTCAGATCCTCTCTCCACAGACGATGGCGATCTCCTTTTCGATCTGGAATACCCTCAGGTTATTCCCTACCCCATCATAGGTCCTTCTCAGCTTCTCCCAGACATCATGTACCTTCCCAAGGCCATCTATCGTAGCTACAATTGGCTGGACTACAGAATTGAGAAGTCAGATATACACCAACATATGAGTGGACTTCCACTCATCTCTTCCTGCGGAGCCCTCAGCCGGTTCAGTCTTCTCTCCCGTCAGATATCCCTCCAGGTTCCTCCCTGCAAGGGTATATCTCACCCGGCGCGACCAACTAAGATATGTCGTTGGCCCTTCGAGCTTCACGTCAATAGGTGGAAGCTCCACCTTCTTGGGCGGTGGCTTTGTTGAGCCCTCTCTCGCTGTCATTCTCATGAACTGCATCATAGTTGAAACATCCTCCGGGTTCAACTTCTTGTTGAGTTCCGCCATCGGGTTTGTGCCGGTCTCCATCGATCTAATTTGTGTTCGGTTCCCTCACACCGATCCCACAAATCTAGATCCCACACCCGGCCTTCAACTTTCCTCGTCTCCAAACATCACCCTCTTCTCATCATCCACCTTGCCCCCACGTTCATCTCATCTCCTTAACACGAGGGGGGGTCTACACGATCAAGGGGATTATTTCATGAAGGAAATAATCGTCAAAATGAGTGAAATCGACCAAGCGAAATCACTACTCTTCTCAGGATCAAAGCAAGGTTTGATCCAGAGGGGTCAAGTCCAGAGGGGATTATTTCACAAAGGAAATAATCGCCAAAAGAATGACGGCTAGGGTTAGGGGATTATTTCACGAATGAAATAATCGCCAAAGGATGACGGCTAGGGTTAGGGGATTATTTCACGAAGGAAATAATCACCAAAGGGAATTATTTCACGAAGAAAATAATCGCCAAAGGATGAAGACGACGAAGTGACGGCGGTGATGAACGATATTTTATTTCGGTGAGCGATGGCGGCTAGCAGTTTTTTTTGGCTAGGGTTTTGGAGGCTAGGATTTTGGAGGCTCTGATACCATGTTAGAAACAGGGCAAATCAAGAGAAAAGGTGCAATCTTATTCATTAGTATTGGGGTCTATATATACAAGAGGTAGTGGTCCCATTCTTCTACTCTTTTCAATGTGGGACTAAACAAAATAACTCTCAACAGAAATAATATTTAGAAGGATTCTCTAGATAAAGGATCATTGTTCCTAAAGTTCTATATTTCTTCTTTCTCTTCCTTGTGCATTGTAGTTTCTATCCTTTATTGAATAAGATTTCCATGAGTATCAGAAGATAGAAGCACAATGCTTTATAATTAAATGGTGTTTTACAAGGAGACTCTCCCTCTCTTCCCTCTCTTATAAATCATACCCTTTTCATTTATTGTGTAACCGCACAAATTTCTACTCAGTATTGTTGTTTGCAAAATAAAATGGAGATTTATGCACTAAATACCTCACTGAGAAATGAAAACATGTCTCTGTAATGTGCTTAATAGGCGGATCAATAGTTCACTATTCATACTGTTGTCACTTTGTGATGACTACATTAGAAGCAATAAAGCTAGCTTTTGTCATATATAGAATATTAAAAAAAGTTGGAATTTACGAGCAAATTTATGGCTTAAAAAAAAAGAACTACCACACATCCCTTGATCACTAGAAGATGTGAAAGCAAATGAGAGAAAGATGGACCTCATAGAATTCTTCCCCCAAAAAAGAGGTGCCTTCGTGAGTTCGAATTTCAGCTTATTTTGGTCTAGGAACACAAAAGTGAATGCTATTCTCAATCATAAAGAAGTTAATGAAACATGCCTGTAAGCAGGTAAGAGATATTTTCATACTTTCATTTCCATTATCATTTTCATATTTCAAAGTTCGAACTTAACTACAGTTACATTTTTTGCCTCAACAAATGCTAAACCAACATAAAGAAATGGCCATGTTCCTAAACTATGAGAACTTTTGCTAACCAGCCTTTCCATGCGTGGATAAAGATAGCCTTGCTCAAGAGTTTCAAAGCCTTGCTCAAGAGTTTCAAACTATGCCTTAATGTACAACCTTCTCCTCATTCATAGAAATAGTAAAAATAACTGTTAAAGCATAAAATTATAACCCTCATCTCTCACCACAATTTCGGAGTTTTGCAGAAATGAGAGGACCTGTAATTTGGTATTGGAGTATAAAACTATAACCCTCAACTTTCTCCCAACAGCCACTTTTAAAGAGGATTTAAAAGAGAAATACTGCTACATGAGTTTCGATTTTAATCCATTAAAACACACTCAACCTGTGGGGGCATGATAGAGTATAAAATATATAAACCTCAACACTCGTTGTAAATATGAAGTTTTGGTGCAGCGGAGGGGACCTTTAACGTAACAATAAAGCCAAGCATGAAAAACAACAAAGTTTAGCAAAAGATTATAAAACAGGGAGAGGAAACCTAAGTTAACTGGGGAAAGGATCATTCTGACATCTAACGATGCATTTTGTAGAGCTATCATGCAAGAATCAGGAGGTTGGTTCTCTATAATAACAGTATTAATGACAGCATCACCAAAGACAACAATAATATGCCTTATTATATACACAGGATTAGCACTTGGCACGCCATACAACATAACTTGAAGTTCGTAATTAGTTGATTGGCAGGAGTGTTGACAGAGACATCTGGCAAACAAATTAGGCAGCCTCCATAGCCACAGTAATCACCGACCACAGACCCACCAATATTACTGTAGCAGCACTGTAGCAACAGTGCACACCTACTGCAAATCTCCTATAAATAGCCCTACTCAGCGTGAGTTGAGATTCATCCCAGAATCCCAGTGTCTCTAATTAAGAGAGAAAAAAAAAGGAGAGAGAGAAAGAGAGAAAAATAGAGAGAGTTTCTCCTTATAAAGAGAGATTGTAACTCCTAAATTTTCCTCATAGTGGATTCTTCTATTCTTGCCCGTGGTTTTTTACCCCAAATTCATTTAGGGGGTTTTCCACGTAAAAATCTTTGTGTTCAATTGATTATTTCTGCACTACTTTAGCTGCGACCCTGCTCTATCGGGCGCCGGGTTTGTGCCAACAAGGAGGAGAAAACATGGCACATTTTCATAGCAGAAATATGTGTTTAGTTGATTGACATACCTCTAAAGGGATGACAGCTATTCAACAGAAAAGTGTTGATAATAACATTCACGCTCCATTGGCATTTTCAAAGTGCCGGGGGGACAAATATACCAAGGTTTAAGGTGAAGTTGTCCTTTCAGATGGTCACAACTTTACGTCCAAAATACATATTTGTCATGCAGCCTGGAGCTTGTAAATGAGTATAACCAAGTCAATAATCATTTCTAGGATCTACAAAATACTTGGATAATGAATTTACAACATAATTCTGATATAAAAAACTACAGGAAATGAATTGATTCTTGAAAACAATGAAGATAACAATTGCATCATTTTAATTATTTTCGCAAGTGTACTGAACTTTTCCAAGTTATATCTCTGTAACAGCAAACCACTTGTAGAGCTTCTCTCTTCAGATGAGCCAACAGGAGACTCCGCTGAGATGATTAATACGTCCATATGAATTGAACCAAGGAATTCATGTGTTTGTACATCGTTGCCCATATGAAAGATTGATCACATGAATTGTTGGGGTCTAAAACTTAATAGGTTAAGCGTTTTCCTCCAAAGTGATGCCCAAAGCTTATCAGGATACTACTGCCAGAACACCTACTCCTAAACACACTCACCTGAAGAAAATTCAACGATACTGCAGAAAAAAAGTACGACTTTAGAAAAGTAGCATATTCCTAATAATCTTACAACATTATGAATAAAATCGGGAGCAACTATTCCACAAGAAAGATTTCATATTTCCAACCTCAAGAATGAGATACTGTCCCATTGTTGAAGAGGGTAGCAGCCTAGATGTATTAAAGTCATTAATTCTTCAGATGGATATTTTATTGTCCCGATGAAAAAGTTGCAGGTCTCATGTTGTTCGATTACTGCAAGCTTGCCAGACTGCCACGATCAAGACACCTGATCATTGTTCAGTAAAAGGCCTAGAAAGTTAAAGAATTTTCTTCTTAAAACAATACTTCTGAGAACCGGTTTTCTCTTCATAAAAAAGGAAGGCACTTAGGTTGAGAAATTCATTTATAGAAAAAATATGGCCAGAAAAATGCTTGAACCCCTCAAAATTCAAAATAATTTTTTAGATTACAATGTCTTATACCTTCTTTTTTTTAGTCTAATGATGTAACCTTTGACAAATTTCTTGAGTCATTACAACGACAACAACAAGAACAATAAAAACAACACTAGCCTTTATCCTATTCTTCCACATGGTTCATACCATGTAGATCCGATTAGGCAGTGGCGGATCCAGAAAAATTTACCTAAATGAAAAGGAGCTACTAATTTCAAATGAGCTGAATGAAAATGAGCTACTAATTTGTAAATGCTAAATGCAAATTACTTGTAAATTTAAGGTGGGATGCAAAATTTTTAAAACATTGGGAGACAAATTGTAATTATAGAAGGCTTTAAAATGTAAATTCTAGATTGTTAGGGGTGCAGCCGCACCCATCATAAAAAATAATCATCCGCATCCGCACCTGCGACTAGATTTTATGCTGGCAGGTGGCAACCAAATGCAACCCTCATTCATTTTGGCTAGGGATAGACAGTGAAAGATGAACATTAAAGCAAAACACTAGATATTAATATAACCAAAGTTCTTAGTTTCCAAGAGAAGTGTCTGTTTCAATATGCTAAACCGAAGGCGAATCTGTTTGTATATGTTTAACAAGTGATAGGAATTGTTAGTAACTATTTTCACTTGGTGAAGTCATTAAAGGCTATCTAAACAAAAGATAAATCCATTTTACTTATCAATCAAATAATGTAACCATGATAGTGAACAAATGATCTTCGTTACTGATACACCAAGGTTTACGATGAATTTGGCCTAGAGAAATCCGACTTCATGCATTTGTAAACTGACATAAAAATTTGGTCATTAATAGGAGCCTATAATTTCTCTTTAAGACATCAATATTGATGTATTCCACCTTTGATCATCTTTGTTCTTTCTTTGTCCGTGAGATATGTTACCGCATTGGGAAGTAAATAAGATAATGAAATTCGTGGAATCAATCAGACAAGGCATAAAATATCCTGTTTTCTTGTTCTCAGTGAAGCCTAAACATGAATGTTTAATTTTTCGAGCTCTAAGTTGGTATCCGGAGCTTTTGAGCAACTTCAGAGAGAATTATTTCAGTAGGCTGAGACCAATAAAATTACAGCATATATTTGTTTCTTTGGAATATAATTTATCTAATGGTTGAAGATGACAAATCAGGAGAGGAATAGTGCAAATAAACTTAATTCTCTCTGATCAGCACTGTCCAGCACCACCTACCTAAAGAATAAACCTCCTCCACAAACCTCATACTTGCTGCCTCATTGACAACTTCGGATGACATATACTCCATAAATTCCCAAAAAAAGAGGGCTATAGTGAGACACCCATGTCAACAGTCTTGGAATCTTAGGACATGCAGTGGACAAATAGAAGGTCTCATCCTGGCAATCTTTGGAATTGGTAATGTCAAGAAAATTGGCCAGTGGCATCCTAGAAGGATATCTCTACTAAATCACTAATCAAAGCATCACTTTTCTCTATGCTTGTTCCTTTTTGTCTATGTGGAAAGGCACTTAAGGCTATTGGAAAGTGACCAAGAACTAAAGCAGAGTCCTGATACATTATCTTACCGATAAGAGATATGCTTTCTTCATCCCACTGTGTTCATATTGGATGTGTCATATTCCAACCACCCATTAAAGGCGCCTTTATATATATGTATAAATACAGAGAACATTGAGCTTAATTTAAATCATTCAGCCCCCCAGACTTGTCTGAAGTCTGAAGTTTTTGTTCCCTGAAGGGCTATTTTAGAGGTAACAATTATCTATGCATGACATGTCCGTTTTCTTTTGTCTATATGATGCATCATGCTTGGCTTGCTTCATACCTGGGCTTGAAAGGATCTCTCTGCAGTAAATGATTCAGTTCTATATCCACCATCGGCTCAATCGTAATTTTCTCACAGGATTCCATGTTGATCGTGATTAATATTGGATTACTTTTTTGCCAATACTTGTCTAACTAATAGTTGAATGAATTAATGCTTGTCCTGTACCAACTTTAGTAATATCTCATATTAGTGATCATGTTATATATAGTTCTGTGTTCTTTCTGAAACAGCTAACTATTTTTCTTTTTTGTTCATTCTACGCATTCCGCAGGCTTCTCATTTGGAGAATGGATCCCGTCACAACTCAAGCCAAATATGAGTGCTTACTCTTCGGTAGGGTTAAATAGTTTCGGCTCCACAAATCACATTCCTGCTCATAAGAAATATATTTCCATTTTAATGCATTTCCCCTTATCTATGTAATAATTAATGTTGGTTATACTTGTGCCTAAACACTAATCATCACCTGTTTGACTTCAGACATGGATGATACTTTATATCCTATGAGCTCTGGCATCAACTTAGCTTGTCGCAAGAATATTCAAGGTGAAATTAGAATGCGGATTTATCCCATGATATGCTCATGACGTATCTCACTTAATATCAACAGTTGTTCTTTTTCTCCTTATATTTAGCACATTGATAAAGCATTTAAGCACACCAAGTTCATTTGGTCACAAATGACTGATTCAATGTTCAAACTATTGACTTAAATTGCAGATTACATGCTGCACCATCTAAAAATTGAAGAAAGCAAAGTCCCTCAGATGTGTGTGGATCTCTATAAGGAACATGGAACTACAATGGCTGGTCTCAAGGTTTATAACTCATACCAGTGCTCATTTGTTTTATAGTAACAAGAGTAAGCTTATTGTATCGAAAATAAGAGGAAGGATATGGTGATGTTCCTATCAATATATACATGACTACAAAATCCTACACGCGCGATTGGAAATGAGAACCTACAGTAAACAAAGTGTCAAAAACCCATAATCATATATTGAGGATATGTTTTCTATGGATTAAGAGAATATAGGATTAAAATTGGACAAATTCATGTTAGCATGCTCTGCATTGTGTGGTAACCCTTGAACTTAATGCATAGATTTAATGTCATTCTTCAAGCTGATTCTCATGTTTCTCTTCCTCTTTACAGGCACTAGGTTTTGAATTTGATGATGATGAATTTCATGCTTATGCACACGGAAGGTTGCCATATGACTCTTTGAAGCCTGATCCAGTGCTCAAGAATTTACTTCTTTCGATGCCACAAAGAAAAATAGTATGTTAATCCAACACAAATCTTGAGATCATTCATTTTTTTCAAACAGAAACATATGCATATTGAAATAATCTGAGAAGAAGCATGGATATGAAATTTTGAATTCTTTTATAGATGATCTCATCATTACATTTAAAAATGAAAACATTTTCGTGTCATTTACAGATTTTTACCAATGCTGATAAAGCTCATGCTGTAAGAGTTCTTAGTCGGCTAGGCCTAGAAGATTGCTTTGAAGGAATTATATGCTTTGAGACATTGAACCAACCTACTGTACTCAACAACAAAGATGATAAGGAGAATGGATCTCTACCAGAAAACCCAAATAATCATGGGTTCTTCAGTGGAAGTGATTCAGAGACTCATGATGTGACCGATTGTGATGGTGCAAGTAACACAAAATCCAAAGTTCGAATTCTGTGCAAACCCTCCGTGGAAGCCATGAAAGCTGCAATTAAGATTGCAAACATTGATCCCAAGAAAACTGTAAAATTTGGCTGATCATGTTGTTTCCTTTGATTTCCTAATTCCTATTGTCTAACATCGTTTGTAAATGGAAACTTTTTTGGGTGCAGCTATTCTTTGACGACAGCGTTCGCAACATAGCAGCAGGAAAGGCGGCAGGACTTAATACTGTCATTGTAAGCAACACAAAGTTTATGGAAAAAAAAAACCGAAGACATATCTATCTATTGAAACACATCAATCAGTAGGAACCATAAAAATTCCATCAATCTTTTTTGGCTGCATTATCGGACACCACTTGATTGAGTTAATATTTAATACTATGCTTGTCCATTTATTGTTTGATTTTAGTTATTCTAAACTGTAACAGACTGGGATGCATGTCATAGTTATTTCATACATGGGTAAAAATTTAACCAACTCCAGATGAGATGAACTGGTGAATGCAAAGAATTGCACTAGAATCCACAAGAATGAGCATAGATGTAAACTCCCAAGCAAATCTGGAGGTGTGTATGGAAATACTAGCTTTGGGTAGATCACTTAACAAAATAGACAAATTTCAAAAGAAACTGTCCTCAAATGTAAATAGCAATGAGTAGAAAAAAGCATATACATAATCAATTAATAATAACTTAGTCCAGCACAAAACTTATTACCTTACATGTGCAGGTTGGGAGCTCGGTACATGTTCCAGGAGCAGACATAGCACTTGAGAGCATTCACAACATTAAGGAAGCGATACCTGAGATATGGGAAGGCGAAGATCAGCATGATGCAACTCTTCTTAGTGCAGTTGAAACAGTGGTCCTGGCTTGAATCCACACAATATACCTCCTTGTTGTATTTTAGCATGTTCTGAATAAAGTGAAGAAACTTCATTAAAATTCCAAAATTGGTAACTCAAAACCTGTGAGTTGCCAGAATAAAGTGAAGGCTACCTTGGGGGCTAAACGACTAATCCAACAAAATGTGTAACAATGAATTAAGGGCCTTGAGCACAAAGATAGCTAGGAAGAGGAAATACAAAAACTGTGAATAAAGTAACAAAATGGTGGATGGAGAAACTAGGGCAGTTTGTGGACAAGATAAGACCACTAGTAGCTGTTTGGCAACACTGTGGATACAAGACGATGATTCCTATCATGAAAATGTTGGTAGCGAACAACACATAGTGAAGAAAAGTTGCATGAGAGGTGTTTCTAGGGCCTTTTATGGTTTCAAGGCAGTAAAAGGAATAGGATTTGAGAGATGAAATTGCTATTCGTTTCTTCAAAAGGGATCACAATTTTCTTCTCTTTATTTTTGAAAGTGAAAGGGATGAACTTAGCTCATGAATTTGGTGTTGAACTTTTGATTTACGAACTAAAAGGAAGTGGAAGGAAAATATTCAACCCAGAAAAAAGAAATTACTTTGTTTTTTTTTTTTTTTTTTTTTGGTAAGATGACTAGCAATATACTTCATGCAGAGCAGTAATACTTTTCCCATCATCTTAATAAGTCGAGTTCAAAACTTGCATTGACATCTCTTCTCTTCTCTTTTCCCAGACTTCCAATGAAGAACTACTAACTTTTACCGTGTATATGAAAAATTGACCAGGACCTGCATTTTTCATGCTTAAGACTCCACGACAAACATGCTTCACTGTAGACCCTCCAGAAGAAATTGTTAGATATACTAACTAGGCTCCTTGTCAGCACTAAGAAAATACTAACAATAACATCACTGAGTTTTCATGAGAAACAGAGAATGGCTAACGTTACGAACAAGACATGCAGAGCAATTAAGTTGCAGAGAGGGGAAATTTTCATCTTAAGCTACATAGGAAGTAAAATTCCGCCTTCACTTGCGCACAAGGATGATAACTTTTTAGATGGTAAGACATCAAAACTAAGATCTCATAAAAACTGAGAAATTTTTACCACATGGGTTGTCTCAAATACATCAAAATAATACAAATATTGGTCCCATGAATCAAGTACGATGCCCGCATGGTGTCATTCGGGTATTTCACTGCCCCTTCTGATGAAATTTGTGGTCCCCTAAATCATTGGAATTGCTAGTTAGTCTCCCAGTTCATATAAGTTGTTTCAAACTAGTTCATCTTTCAATTTCTTATACCCTTAGCACGTAAAAGTATCAAACCCACATAATAGATTACCATTTTACCCTCAATCATTCAACCCCAAACAATAATTAAGATACAAGCGCATTTGGGTTTGAATGTAAACTTTTACAAAATTATAATAATTAAAATACGAGTCAAAAAATTTAAAAGATTAACCAAAAAGTAATTTCAATGCTTACATAATTGAGGGGACTAAACAGTAATGTCAATGCTTGACCTGATTTAAATATATGAAAGATTTCAGGGACCGACATTAATGGTATGTTTGGATGGAGGGAAATGGGGGGTAGGGGAAGGGAAAAAGAGAGTTACTATTGTTTGGGAGTTTTTTTAACGAGGGGTAAGGGAGGGAAAGGGAGGGAGAAAAGGCTGAAATTTGTTCCCCTCCAAATTGGGGGTAGAAGAGGGGAATGGAAGGAAAGTAAAATTTCATAATGAAAGAGACATCTTGACCCTCTATCATAATAAATCAATGGCTAAGATTCATTTACTTCCATTCCCTTCCCATAATTAGAACTCCCAAACAACATAATTTAAGTTCACATTCATTCCCTTTACAAAACTCTCAAACAAGATATTATACTTTCCCTCCTCTTCCTTCCCTTTCCTTTCCCTATCTTACCTTTCCTTTCCTTTCCTTAGTGAACTCCCAAACATAGCATAAAAAAAGACCTAGAAATATTGGGTGCTTACCTCTCTCTCTCTCTCTCTCTCTCTCTCTCTCTCTCTCTCTCTCTCTCTCTCCCTCTCGATTTGGCCACAACCGACCAAACAATTCCATGGCTTCTGAATCAAATATTGGAGAAAGAGAGCTACATATTTTAGAGAAAAGCTTCAATTTTGATGCAGAGATAGCAGAGATAACACCAACAGGGTCCAATGAGAAATTGATGCGTTGAGAGCAAAGCTCGCTTGCCTAGTGATGTGGACTAATCTGTTCTCTGCATCTAATGTTGAGTAGATAGAGAGGGGTTGAGGTAAGTTTGAAAAAAACCCCACTTTTCAAAATAAAATCTCTCTCTCTCCCTGCCATTTATTCTCTCAGTACTCAATCTCTCTCTCTCTCTCTCTCTCTCTCTCTCTCTCTCTCTCTCTCTTCTCTCTCTCCCTGCCATGTATTCTCTCAGTACTCAATCTCTCTCTCTCTCTCCTCTCTCTCTCCCCCTCCCCCTTCTCAATCTCTCTCTGCTCCTATCTCTCAATAGAGAACCCAGCCCGTAGTCGCCCAGTGGAAAGCCATGCCAGGCAGTTCAGCCCCTCCCCACCCGGTGTCGCCGCCTCCTCCGACACCGTCGCAGAGTAGAAGAGACACCCGACAGCCTCGTGCCGCCGCCTCGAGTGAGCAACAATGAAAGTCTCTTCTTTTCATGGGGTCATCCTGTCGGAGGCCGCCTCCTTGAGCGAGCAACAATTGGCGATAACAGCACCTCTAATTGAGAAGGTAATAAATTTTACATATGTTCGTTATTAACTATTATCAATTGGTGTTGTACGAGATTAAATAAAAAATATCGGGTTATATCAATGTTGGAAGGGGAGGAGAGAGAGAGAGAGAGAGAGAGAGAGAGAGAGAGAGAGAGAGAGAGAGAGAGAGAGAGAGAGAGAGAGAGAGAGAGAGAGAGAGAGAGAGAGATTTTCTTTTGAAAAGTGGGGGTTTTTTTTTTTGCAAACTTACCTCAACCCCTCTTTATCTACTCAACATTAGATGTAGGGACCAGAGTAATCCACATCCCTACCAAGGCCAATGGAGAAACTTAGGGTGTGTTTGGGAACCATGGTGTTTCCTCCATTTCCATGGTGTTTTTATCAAAATAAAAACATCATGTGTTTGGGAACCATGGTGTTTTTATAGTAAAAAAATATCCAAAAATAACAAACACCACACTTACTTGAAAAGACCTTTTAGATGTTTTGAGTTTGGCATGGTGTTTTGAGTTTGGGTAGGATCATAGTATAATAGCTAAATATGATCTATAATATTATAAATGATAATTTGTTAATAATATAATGCTCAATATATTATATATTATTATATTGTCTAAGTAATAATATAGCATATTAAATTATATAAAATATAATATATTATATTATAATATAAATAATATTTTAATTTTATAATATTTAAAATATGTTCTTAATATATTAATATAATATATTCAAACATGTTTAATAAAAATTATAAAATTACTATAATATTATATATTTACTAAAATAGTATATAACTAATATATATTACTAAGAATAATATAATATAAATATAACTAACATATATTAAATCAAATTCATATAATACAATAAAATTAATATTATGATAAAATTAAATATTATATTAAATTATAAAATATATTAAATTAAATTACAGAATATATATTATAATAGAATACTTTTATTATAATATATAAATAATATAATTTAATATAATATTATAAATGATTATTTGTTAACAATATAATGCTCAATCTATTATATATTATTATATTGTAGAAATATTAATATAATATATTTTTACCTAAATATTAATATAATATATTTTTACCTAAATATTAATATAATATATTAAATTGTGTTAAATATAATATATTATATTATAAATAATATTTTAATTTTATAATGTTTTTAAATATGTTTAATATATTAATATAATATTCCTTTTAACCATTGTGCTATATGTCCTCTTAATAAAGAGCTTATATAGTTTATAGTTTCTATTGTGTCCCATGCAAATTTTTTAGCTATACCGCTTACATTTTGCGACCAATCCATTAAATATTTAATTTTTATCTCAGTTTAACTCGGATCTAAATTTAATAAATATGTAGCAGTCGATCTGGACTTAGAATTTCTTCGAGTTACAGTGTCTTCATTTTTATTTTCATTTTGATGTCATGACATTGACATATTTTTGCCTATTTGATGTATTGAAAAAATCATCTGTATCTAATGATTCTAATGTTTCTATATTAGTTTCAGTAGGTTGTTGTGATTCCCGATCATTCATGGTTTCTTCTCTATATTGAGATGTTTCTCCTATTCAGTTGTTAACTTTTAGATCCTTGTGCGTTTTATTTCTTCTGTTATAACATTATACATTTATTCTATAATGTTTAAGAATATTTTTGATCTTTTTCTTCTATAGTATGATCATCTATTATATCTTCTTTAAGATAATTTATCATATATTCATTATAATTAAATTCGATACATTTTTAGGTTTGTTTTAATTTATTAAAAGCTACTAATATTTTTAGATATAACACTTGTCCTCTGGCCATTATTCTTTTTGGACTTTATCATTTTATTCTCTCAATCCAATTTATTTTTGCTTGGTTAAATAATTCTTCTTTACTTATCATTTTAATTGGGTGTATGCTAATAAGAATAATCTTGATAATGGATTTTATACATGTGTAGTGCTACAATTAACACGAAACATTTCATAAAAGTTTATGGAATAATTGACACTAGAGCAAGTTCAAATCTACTAATTATAAACGAATCTATTGAAGAATATATAATACACGAAAAACCAATTACCATAGATTCTTTTAATAATACCCAAAGAGTTATAAAACAATCATTAGTATATCAGTATTTTTGGTTCAAACAACTAGATAATACATGGTTTAAAATTAAAAATACAAGTAAAATATATATAGAAAAAGTACAACAAAAGAAACAATGAGACTTACTAATAGGAATAGCCTTTTAAAACAATTTGAACCATACATGTTTAATAAAAAAATATTAAAGCTTAGCAATAATAAAAGTATTCAATGCCTAACGGAATAAAATGAAAGACTTACCAAGTTATCTTAATACCTATACAAAAATAGAAGCCTTAATCAATCTAGAAAATTATATTCCATACAAGATTTATGCTCTTATCGTCTGAGGAGCTCAAACTAGTATTATCGTCCTCATATGTATCCAAATAAATATTACAAGCAAATAAAAACAAAAATTTTATGGGCATAACATCAAGAACTAATTGTAATCAAATCATAGAAAATATGAATGTTGAAATATTTGATGTTAATACAAAAACATATAAAAGATAACCATAAATCCAATTAATGTAGTAGAAAAATCAATGGTAGATTTTATAATTGGAATGGATACACTAAATGAATATGAACCTATAATTATATGGAAAAATATTGTACAAATAAAAGATATAACAACAGTAAAAGTAAAAACAACATATGTCTAATGGACATAGGAACACCCATATATAAAGAGCTCTCCTTAAAGAATTTTAATTCTAAAGAAACCAATGAACAATGGATTAGAAGATATATAAATTCTATGAATGAGTTATATTCATAAAATCCTTTAAAGGAATTTAATAGAAGTCCTAGGTACATGTCTATAAATTTAAAGAAAATACGGACCCTTTAGAATGAAACCTTTAGTTTATAATGAACAAGACGTTTTAGAATATAAAAAACAAGTCTTAGAATGGGAAAATCTAGGATTAGTAAGTCAAACCACATCTGAGTTGTTCGCGGGGAAAGTTGACTTGTTATTCATTGTCCTTGAATTCGTTTACAGCTTCTTTGGCCTACAAAAAAATTCAAAAGAAATGCCTTTTATTTTAAGGCGTACAATGGAAACAAAAATTACAACTTTTTCCTTTATGAACAAACACGAGGATCTCTGTTATATCGAGATCCTCGCTTGCGTGGGTTCTTTGCCTGTGCCGGGGACTTGAATCGTCCGTGGACCACCGCGCAATTCCGATCCAGGTAGAGACCCGGGTTCTGGAACTACAGACGTGAAGGGGCTCGTTTCACGAAGGAAACGAAGCGCCTAAGGGGATCACACTCACGAAGGAGAGGATCGCCTTCGGGGATCACACTCACGAAGGAGAGGATCGCCGGAGCGGGTGAGATCTACTAGGAGAAATCACTGCGCTGATCTGTAGCCGACCCGAGTTTGCTTACCTCGCGATTTGTAGATCTGACGTCGACGGGACTTGTGCTCGCCGGTGCTCGGAACCGTGCGTCGACTGCTCGTAGATCTCGCGAGAGCTCTCTCTCAGATATCAGAAAATCCAACCAAAAAATCCCCCTTGAAAATGAGCACTCCTCGGACTATTTATAGGAAAATAGAGAGGGCTTTGTGGCGGCGGACCTTGTTTAGTGTCCGCCATTGGTCGGACACCAAACAAGGTCCGACTTTGGTCGACATCGCTATGTCCTACATGGCCTACACCAAACTGTCCCGCCTTTAACGCCGGGCTCCTGGTCTAGTTTGGTTTTCGGACTTTTTCGCGACGTTCGTTCCGATCTTGTCATTGTCACGAGATTTACGAGCCAAGTTGGCCGAGGTGGAAGCAAACACGAGGTTCGACTGAATGAACACGAGGTTCGCCAAGTGAACACGAGGTTCGACTAAATGAACACGAGGTTCGCCAAGTGAACACGAGGTTCGCCAAGTGAACACGAGGTTCGCCAAGTGAACACGAGGTTCGACTAAATGAACACGAGGTTCGCCAAGTGAACACGAGGTTCGACTAAATGAACGAGGTTCGCCAAGTGAACACGAGGTTCGACTAAATGAACGAGGTTCGACTAAATGAACACGAGGTTCGCCAAGTGAACACGAGGTTCGCCAAGTGAACACGAGGTTCGACTAAATGAACGAGGTTCGCCAAAATGAACCGAGGTTCGCCAAGTGAACACGAGGTTCGCCAAAATGAACCGAGGTTCGCCAAAATGAACCGAGGTTCGCCAAGTGAACACGAGGTTCGCCAAGTGAACACGAGGTTCGCCAAGTGAACACGAGGTTCGCCAAGTGAACACGAGGTTCGCCAAGTGAACACGAGGTTCGCCAAGTGAACACGAGGTTCGCCAAGTGAACACGAGGTTCGCCAAAATGAACCGAGGTTCGCCAAAATGAACCGAGGTTCGCCAAGTGAACACGAGGTTCGCCAAGTGAACACGAGGTTCGCCAAGTGAACACGAGGTTCGCCAAGTGAACACGAGGTTCGCCAAAATGAACCGAGGTTCGCCAAAATGAACCGAGGTTCGCCAAACCGTGAGGTTCGCCGAATGAACCGAGGTTCGCCAAACCGTGAGGTTCGCCGAATGAACCGAGGTTCGCCAAGTGAACACGAGGTTCGCCAAGTGAACACGAGGTTCGCCAAGTGAACACGAGGTTCGCCAAGTGAACACGAGGTTCGCCAAGTGAACACGAGGTTCGCCAAGTGAACACGAGGTTCGCCAAACCGTGAGGTTCGCCGAATGAACCGAGGTTCGCCAAGTGAACACGAGGTTCGCCAAGTGAACACGAGGTTCGCCAAGTGAACACGAGGTTCGCCAAAATGAACCGAGGTTCGCCAAACCGTGAGGTTCGCCGAATGAACCGAGGTTCGCCAAGTGAACACGAGGTTCGCCAAGTGAACACGAGGTTCGCCAAGTGAACACGAGGTTCGCCAAGTGAACACGAGGTTCGCCAAGTGAACACGAGGTTCGCCAAAATGAACCGAGGTTCGCCAAAATGAACCGAGGTTCGCCAAACCGTGAGGTTCGCCGAATGAACCGAGGTTCGCCAAACCGTGAGGTTCGCCGAATGAACCGAGGTTCGCCAAGTGAACACGAGGTTCGCCAAGTGAACACGAGGTTCGCCAAACCGTGAGGTTCGCCGAATGAACCGAGGTTCGCCAAACCGTGAGGTTCGCCGAATGAACCGAGGTTCGCCAAACCGTGAGGTTCGCCGAATGAACCGAGGTTCGCCAAACCGTGAGGTTCGCCGAATGAACCGAGGTTCGCCAAGTGAACACGAGGTTCGCCAAAATGAACCGAGGTTCGCCAAGTGAACACGAGGTTCGCCAAGTGAACACGAGGTTCGCCAAACCGTGAGGTTCGCCGAATGAACCGAGGTTCGCCAAACCGTGAGGTTCGCCGAATGAACCGAGGTTCGCCAAACCGTGAGGTTCGCCGAATGAACCGAGGTTCGCCAAACCGTGAGGTTCGCCGAATGAACCGAGATTCGCCAAACTGAACCGAGGTTCGCCAAACCGTGAGGTTCGCCGAATGAACCGAGGTTCGCCAAAATGAACCGAGGTTCGCCAAAATGAACCGAGGTTCGCCAAAATGAACCGAGGTTCGCCAAAATGAACCGAGGTTCGCCAAAATGAACCGAGGTTCGCCAAAATGAACCGAGGTTCGCCAAACCGTGAGGTTCGCCGAATGAACCGAGGTTCGCCAAAATGAACCGAGGTTCGCCAAAATGAACCGAGGTTCGCCAAAATGAACCGAGGTTCGCCAAACCGTGAGGTTCGCCGAATGAACCGAGGTTCGCCAAACCGTGAGGTTCGCCGAATGAACCGAGGTTCGCCAAACCGTGAGGTTCGCCGAATGAACCGAGGTTCGCCAAACCGTGAGGTTCGCCGAATGAACCGAGGTTCGCCAAAATGAACCGAGGTTCGCCAAAATGAACCGAGGTTCGCCAAAATGAACCGAGGTTCGCCAAAATGAACCGAGGTTCGCCAAAATGAACCGAGGTTCGCCAAAATGAACCGAGGTTCGCCAAAATGAACCGAGGTTCGCCAAACCGTGAGGTTCGCCGAATGAACCGAGGTTCGCCAAACCGTGAGGTTCGCCGAATGAACCGAGGTTCGCCAAACCGTGAGGTTCGCCGAATGAACCGAGGTTCGCCAAAATGAACCGAGGTTCGCCAAACCGTGAGGTTCGCCGAATGAACCGAGGTTCGCCAAAATGAACCGAGGTTCGCCAAACCGTGAGGTTCGCCGAATGAACCGAGGTTCGCCAAAATGAACCGAGGTTCGCCAAAATGAACCGAGGTTCGCCAAAATGAACCGAGGTTCGCCAAAATGAACCGAGGTTCGCCAAAATGAACCGAGGTTCGCCAAAATGAACCGAGGTTCGCCAAAATGAACCGAGGTTCGCCAAAATGAACCGAGGTTCGCCAAAATGAACCGAGGTTCGCCAAAATGAACCGAGGTTCGCCAAAATGAACCGAGGTTCGCCAAAATGAACCGAGGTTCGCCAAAATGAACCGAGGTTCGCCAAAATGAACCGAGGTTCGCCAAAATGAACCGAGGTTCGCCAAAATGAACCGAGGTTCGCCAAAATGAACCGAGGTTCGCCAAAATGAACCGAGGTTCGCCAAAATGAACCGAGGTTCGCCAAAATGAACCGAGGTTCGCCAAAATGAACCGAGGTTCGCCAAAATGAACCGAGGTTCGCCAAAATGAACCGAGGTTCGCCAAAATGAACCGAGGTTCGCCAAAATGAACCGAGGTTCGCCAAAATGAACCGAGGTTCGCCAAAATGAACCGAGGTTCGCCAAACCGCGAGGTTCGCCAAAATGAACCGAGGTTCGCCAAACCGCGAGGTTCGCCAAAATGAACCGAGGTTCGCCAAACCGCGAGGTTCGCCAAAATGAACCGAGGTTCGCCAAACCGCGAGGTTCGCCAAAATGAACCGAGGTTCGCCAAACCGCGAGGTTCGCCAAAATGAACCGAGGTTCGCCAAACCGCGAGGTTCGCCAAAATGAACCGAGGTTCGCCAAACCGCGAGGTTCGCCAAAATGAACCGAGGTTCGCCAAACCGCGAGGTTCGCCAAAATGAACCGAGGTTCGCCAAACCGCGAGGTTCGCCAAAATGAACCGAGGTTCGCCAAACCGCGAGGTTCGCCAAAATGAACCGAGGTTCGCCAAACCGCGAGGTTCGCCAAAATGAACCGAGGTTCGCCAAACCGCGAGGTTCGCCAAAATGAACCGAGGTTCGCCAAAATGAACCGAGGTTCGCCAAACCGCGAGGTTCGCCAAAATGAACCGAGGTTCGCCAAACCGCGAGGTTCGCCAAAATGAACCGAGGTTCGCCAAACCGCGAGGTTCGCCAAAATGAACCGAGGTTCGCCAAACCGCGAGGTTCGCCAAAATGAACCGAGGTTCGCCAAACCGCGAGGTTCGCCAAAATGAACCGAGGTTCGCCAAACCGCGAGGTTCGCCAAAATGAACCGAGGTTCGCCAAAATGAACCGAGGTTCGCCAAACCGCGAGGTTCGCCAAAATGAACCGAGGTTCGCCAAACCGCGAGGTTCGCCAAAATGAACCGAGGTTCGCCAAAATGAACCGAGGTTCGCCAAAATGAACCGAGGTTCGCCAAACCGCGAGGTTCGCCAAAATGAACCGAGGTTCGCCAAAATGAACCGAGGTTCGCCAAAATGAACCGAGGTTCGCCAAGTGAACACGAGGTTCGACTAAATGAACACGAGGTTCGACTAAATGAACACGAGGTTCGACTAAATGAACACGAGGTTCGACTAAATGAACACGAGGTTCGACTAAATGAACACGAGGTTCGACTAAATGAACACGAGGTTCGACTAAATGAACACGAGGTTCGACTAAATGAACACGAGGTTCGACTAAATGAACACGAGGTTCGACTAAATGAACACGAGGTTCGACTAAATGAACACGAGGTTCGACTAAATGAACACGAGGTTCGACTAAATGAACACGAGGTTCGACTAAATGAACACGAGGTTCGACTAAATGAACACGAGGTTCGACTAAATGAACACGAGGTTCGACTAAATGAACACGAGGTTCGACTAAATGAACACGAGGTTCGACTAAATGAACACGAGGTTCGACTAAATGAACACGAGGTTCGACTAAATGAACACGAGGTTCGACTAAATGAACACGAGGTTCGACTAAATGAACACGAGGTTCGACTAAATGAACACGAGGTTCGACTAAATGAACACGAGGTTCGACTAAATGAACACGAGGTTCGACTAAATGAACACGAGGTTCGACTAAATGAACACGAGGTTCGACTAAATGAACACGAGGTTCGACTAAATGAACACGAGGTTCGACTAAATGAACACGAGGTTCGACTAAATGAACACGAGGTTCGACTAAATGAACACGAGGTTCGACTAAATGAACACGAGGTTCGACTAAATGAACACGAGGTTCGACTAAATGAACACGAGGTTCGACTAAATGAACACGAGGTTCGACTAAATGAACACGAGGTTCGACTAAATGAACACGAGGTTCGACTAAATGAACACGAGGTTCGACTAAATGAACACGAGGTTCGACTAAATGAACACGAGGTTCGACTAAATGAACACGAGGTTCGACTAAATGAACACGAGGTTCGACTAAATGAACACGAGGTTCGACTAAATGAACACGAGGTTCGACTAAATGAACACGAGGTTCGACTAAATGAACACGAGGTTCGACTAAATGAACACGAGGTTCGACTAAATGAACACGAGGTTCGACTAAATGAACACGAGGTTCGACTAAATGAACACGAGGTTCGACTAAATGAACACGAGGTTCGACTAAATGAACACGAGGTTCGACAAACCGCTGGTTCGCCGCAAGTTGGCCGAGGCGCCGTTTGCCGCTTTCCGCCGCTTTCTGCCTTTCGGGCTTAGTTTTCTCGATGATGTCGCCGTTGTGTTTGAGTCCGTATCCGATCAACTTTGAGCTTAAGCGGCTCGTTTTCATTTAATGGATTAAGCGGAGTTGATTCCGCCTCGGCGTTTGAGTTTAGTCAACTTCGCCTCGTCGAACCGTCGCGGGTTTCTTTCCGCGGCACGTCGTTTCGTTGATTTATGCGCCTTGCGACCCACTTCACGTGTTCGTGGACTCGCTTCTGGCGTTTTCGCGTCGGTTTGTCGAATGGATCGTTGGTTGTCAACCCACCATCACGAGTCTCGTTCGGGTACTGATAAGCAATTTTTATCGCCTACAAATACCCCCTCCAAAGCGTCTCAGTCTTGATTCTTGATGAGTCTGGGATGCTTTGGACATGATGACCCTTCACTCTTTAATTGGCGTGATAGGACTTGTGAATGACCACGGCGTTTGATCTCTCCATTCCCTTGATCTTTCGGTGCTTTGTAGGATTCTTTGAAGGTGTTGCAATCTTGCATTTTTTGTCTGACCGTTGTCGAAATCTTGACCAGAAGTCGATGAATTTCTTTTGAGATTGGAAACTGTAGCTAATTAAGCTCCCTTACTGTCGACTCGTGTTGGTGAATTGTCATCCATTTGACCATCGGGATTCCTCCATTGATCGGGGAATCCTTCACTGCGACGCATTAATTGGCGTCGAACTACATGGATTTTAGCCTTCAATCGGCGAGTGCAGCGTTGACCGGCGTCGCGATCTTCGCGTGGATCGAGCGTTGATCGGTGAATCCTTGGCGGCAGCGTTGGATGGCGTCGCTCTTGTATTACTCCTTGTTGGAGCACAATTATCCTCGATGGGAGAAATTTTTCTTGGGACTTATTCCAATTCTAAGCTGTTGACCGATGGGCCTTACGGCGGCATGAATCGGCATTGATACAGTGAGAGGAATTCTTTCAAGGTAGAACGCGCTGTCCGGCGCCAACATAAGCCTTGTCAGAATTCGTCAATTTATCCCTCTTTGAGGTTCCACAGTGGGAGGAAATTGAGGGTTATCGAGTTATCCTTAAGAATATGGTAATTCTCCAGGAACTTCTCGTTAAGAATTAGGAACTAGTTTATACTCGTAATCCTATTTGGAGTAGCGTCATGCGACGCGTTGATTAGCGTCAATGCAATCCGTACGGTCGAGTTATCCCTAAGAATATTTTTTATGAAAATATTCTTCCGGGAACTTCTCGACAAATTAGGAAACAATTTATACTCGTGTTCCTGATTGGAGTAGGATCAAGCGACATGGGAGAATATCTGGAAGATTGAGTCTGCCCAGGCCATTGCTGATGATTTCGACCATTTGGAGGTTAAGCTCCAAAGTCTACAAGATTTTGAGGCAGCCGGCTTGGCAGGATGCTTGCGTTATTACTGGACTCGAAGTTTAAACGCAGCGAGACCAGGTGCATCATTCGGAGACTGCTGTCGCTGAAGCTTCATCTTCCGTGGGACATTTTCGGTCTTGTGTCGCGGCTAGAGAAGTGAGGATAGTAGAGCTCGGACAGGAACTTCAAACGGCGAGGGAGAGTCTGATCATCTTGAAGCTGACGAAGGCCAACAAAGAAGAGACTCTTGCGGTCATGCCCAAGAAATTTGAACTCTCGAAGCAGAAGCTGGTTGACATCGAGAAGGAAACTACGAAGGTCCTTAATAGCAGTGAGGAGTCCTTCGGGGCTGAGCTTCAAGCGGAACTTCAGCAAACTTTCACTGATAAAGTATAACAAATTCGTTCCCATAAATTTGATGTTTAAGGATTTGTAATCTCATCCTTTTATTAATCAAATATGTCCTCTTTTTTTCTTCTTTATTATGATTCTTTTATTTCGTCAGAAATAATTAACCATAATACTTATAGGATTTTTGGCAAACCCTCAGCCATCAACGGGTTTGATTAGCCTTTACCAACTACCGTTTGAATTGGGCTAGCATGTAGATTATCTAAATCCATTCTACACACAACGTTGTGCTAAAAGAATGAAACTCTTCTAGACTTGTTGCTACGATGTTGAATACGTAGGCCGTGCTCTTTTACGGGCAAGAGACCACCCGACAGCAGCGTGTGGCGTTGGCTCTATCCCTTCTTAGGCTTCGGATAAAATACCCCGAATCAAACTCGGTGTCTTCTTCAATCGGAAAAAGACTAAACCGACAGCAGCGTGTGGCGTTGGCTTTATCCCTTCTTAGGCTTCGGGATAAAATACCCCGAATCAAACTCGGTGTCTTCTTCAATCGGAAAAAGACTAAACCGACAGCAGCGTGTGGCGTTGGCTTTAGGGTTATTGGCCAACCCGACCCTCAGCGGGTTTGATGAGCCTTTACCAACTACCGTTTGAGTTGGGCTAGCATGTAGATTATCTAAATCCATTCTACACACAACGTTGTGCTAAAAGAATGAAACTCTCTTAGACTTAATGCTACGATGTTGAATCGTGAAGCCGTCTTTTCACGGGAAGACTAACCGCAACGCTGCGGTGAGGCGCTGGCTTTATCCCTTCTTAGGCTTCGGATAAAATACCCCGAATCGAACTCGGTGTCTTCTTCAATCGGAGAAAGACTAAACCGGCAGCGTGTTGGCGTCGACTTCATCCTTCTTAGGCTTCGGATAAAATACCCCGAATCGAACTCGGTGTCTTCTTCAATCGGAAAAAGACTAAACCGCAACGCTGTGAGGCGTTGGCTTTATCCCTTCTTAGGCTTCGGATAAAATACCCCGAATCGAACTCGGTGTCTTCTTCAATCGGAGAAAGACTAAACCGCAACGCTGTGAGGCGTTGGCTTTATCCCTTCTTAGGCCGGGATAAAATACCCCGAATCGAACTCGGTGTCTTCTTCAATCGGAAAAAGACTAAACCGCAACGCTGCGGTGAGGCGCTGGCTTTATCCCTTCTTAGGCTTCGGATAAAATACCCCGAATCGAACTCGGTGTCTTCTTCAATCGGAGAAAGACTAAACCGGCAGCGTGTTGGCGTCGACTTCATCCTTCTTAGGCTTCGGATAAAATACCCCGAATCGAACTCTGGTGTCTTCTTCAATCGGAAAAAGACTAAACCGCAACGCTGCGGTGAGGCGCTGGCTTTATCCCTTCTTAGGCTTCGGATAAAATACCCCGAATCAAACTCGGTGTCTTCTTCAATCGGAAAAAGACTAAACCGCAACGCTGCGGTGAGGCGCTGGCTTTATCCCTTCTTAGGCTTCGGATAAAATGCCCCAAGATGAATCTTGGTGTCTTCTTTATCAGGAGAATGGTGAACCGGAAGCGCTTGTGGCGTTGGCTTTATCCCTTCTTAGGCTTGGGATAAAATGCCCCGAATCGAACTCTAGTGTCTTCTTCAATCGGAAAAAGACTAAACCGCAACGCTGCGGTGAGGCGCTGGCTTTATCCCTTCTTAGGCGGGATAAAATGCCCGAGTCGAACTCGGTGTCTTCTTCAATCGGAAAAAGACTAAACCGGCAGCGTGTGGCGTTGGCTTTATCCCTTCTTAGGCTTCGGGATAAAATGCCCCAAGATGATTCTTGGTGTCTTCTTTTATCCGGAGAATGAGTGAACCGGATTAAATTGGTGAGAGAGAAGGAACTTTATGTTCTATTTCTCTGAATGAAACCAATAGCGGGGGCTCTTGTAGGAATCGAAAAGACTCGAGGTGACCTTGGTGGACAACACAGTGCGAAAATCGGCGCATACTTTCGGTCGGCGCTACCTAAGATGAAAGATGGAACTAAGAGTGGGATCTCCACTCAGAGAACCAAAGAGACTCGAGGTGACCTTGGTGGACAACACAGTGCGAAAATCGGCGCATACTTTCGGTCGGCGCTACCTAAGATGAAAGATGGAACTAAAAGTGGGATCTCCGCCGAGAACCGAAAGGACTCGAGGCGACCTTGATCGGACAACACAGTGCGAAAATCGGCGCATACTTTCGGTCGGCGCTACCTAAGATGAAGATGGAACTAAAAGTGGGATCTCCGCCGAGAACCGAAAGGACTCGAGGCGACCTTGATCGGACAACACAGTGCGAAAATCCGGCGCATACCTTCGGCGCTACCTAAGATGAAAGATGGTACTAAGAGTGGGATCTCCACTCAGAGAACCAAAGAGACTCGAGGTGACCTTGGTGGACAACACAGTGCGAAAATCCGGCGCATACCTTGGTCGGTAGCTACCTAGAAGATTTGGTTAGAACCCTTCCGTTTATCACGAAGGGGATCTTACACTTGGAGAGGAAGAATTTTATGTTCTATCTCCAGCGTAAAAGGGATTTTGAGTGGGCCTCTTGTTCATAGAAGGAATCAAGAGGGGACTTTGGTAATGTACCTCGCAATTCGTGGACCTACCGTCAAGGAATTTGATCGGTGGGGGAAATTGTGATGGAGGGTAAATTTAGGGTTATCCTCAAGAAAAGTGGGTGCAACATCCCACGAGGAACTTCCCGTCGAAAAGGGTTATCCCGAAGATACTAAGGGTAGTATTTCTTCAGGAACTTCCCATTTATTGGCATTAATTGCCGGTCACCATTTTGGGTAATTAGGCGATACGCACCGTTAGAGTAAACCTTCTCTATTACAAACGGTCCCTCCCATTTAGGTTCGAATTTGCCTTTCTTCTTGGAAGTGAGGATTATTGGTCGTTGAGCAGCGAGAACCAAATCCCCTTCTTTGAAACTTCGCTGTCGAACTTTCTTGTTGAAAGCTCTCGACATTCTAGCTTGGTAGAACTCAATGCATTGTTGAGCTTCCAGACGCTTCTCATCTAACATCTCAAGCTCTTGAGGCGTTTTGATGTTGTTCTTGGTCGTCATCTCTGTTGAAAGGCGTCGCAGTGGCGAATCTGGATTTCCAACGGAGAATCGCCGCACCCGTGAAACCAAGGAGTACGGGTCGCCCGGCCAAGCGCATCACAGCGATATGCCGAGTGCTTCTCGAGTTTATCATCGGTCTAAGCTTGTTGTTCTTCACAAGCTTTGACAAGATCTTGATAATCGTCTTGTTGAATGCCTCGGCTAATCCATTTGCTGCTGGATTATAGGCTGTTGACGAGACGTCTTTTATCTTGAATTTCTCGCAAAACCGGATGAAGGAATTGCTGATGAATTGGGGACCATTGTCATGCACGATCCGTCTTGGGACACCGTGTCGATAAATAACATGGTGTTTGATAAATTGGCAATGATTTTCGCCTTTACTTCTTTTAGCGGGATTGCTTCAGCCCACTCGGAGAAGTAGTCGGTGATTGCTAGGATGAACCGATCGCCTTTCACTGACGGAGGAAAAATGGGACCTACAACGTCCATTCCCCATGTCTCGAATGGCGGGATGTGGCGAAGGATGCAAGCTTTCGGGGAGGTGATGCATATAATTGGCGTGAATCGACCGCGTGGCATTTCGGCGTGCCGAGTGCGTCATTAATCATCGTTGGCCAAAAGTAGCCCATTCTCCTAATTCGATCGTAGAGCTTGGGACGGTATGCGCTCGCATTCACCGCCGTGTGCTTCGAAGGACCTCCTCCGCCTCTCGTTTGAAGGCACGAGTAAAGACCATCGTACCCCGGCGATATAACATCGGGTCTCTATGTGGTAGAAGAATCTTGGAGCTCTTAGCGGATTGACTCTCTCTCCTTCCGTCTTACGGCGAGAATACCATGTAGGCGTGTCGATGATAGGAAAGCCAATCGGGGCTCCAACTTGGTTTGGGTTGCATGTACCTCTTTGGTAACTATCCCTTTGTCTTCTTGTACCCCATCATATATCGGTACAAAAGGCGATGAGTCTGACCGTAACTGGCTTTCGGTCTCCGAAGGTTGTGCGGCGATCTGCTAATCGGCCAATGCATGCATGGCGTTACAGCGGGATATATTCGATGAAGAATTCTTCAAATGAGTCTGCCATTTCAACGGCTATCTGATGATAGGAGACCAGATCAGGGTTCCTAACTTCATAGTCACCACGAATCTGCTTAACTATCAATTGCGAATCGCCGTACGCTTCGAGATACTCGACCCCCAGCTCCTTGGCGAAACTAAGTCCAATAAGTAGCGCATTGTATTCGGCTACGTTATTGGAACAAGGTTCGGTGAGTGAATAAGCACGGGGCATGACATGATTCCCCGGGGAAATCAAGACAACTCCGACTCCAGCGGAGATCTTGGAACATCCGGGGGCACTTGCCACGTTGGTAGCTCGAGAAGCTCCGTCAAAGTACAGTCGCCATATTTATTGGTGCGATGTAGTGTTGACTTCGTGGACTTCATCCGGAAGGTCATCATATAGCTCAACTGCGTCTGTTGTCGGGTTGGCAGCCAAGAGATCGCAAATCGCTTGCCCTTTGACTGACTTCTGTTGTTTGAAGTGCAGGTCGTATTGGGACAAGAGCAAAGCCCATTTTGCCAAACGCCAACTCATTGAGGCCGGCTGGGTCATAAATATTTGAATTTGGATTCGTTAGAGATAACATAAATTGTGCGTCCGACTAAATAGTGCGCATCTTGAATCGCGAACACTAATGCAAGGCAACGCTTCTCGACCATTGGGTATCGAGACTTGTAGGCTAATGTTATTTCGGGTAATACTTTACGCACATTCGTGACCGGTATGCGTCTTCGCGAGCAAGCTCAACAGTGGTCCGTTGCCTTGATGTAAATCGGGAATGGCTTTCGACTGCGGTCACGACAAAACGGGAGGTTTAGAGATACGACTTAATCTCTTCAAATGCTTTTGTCAAGCGTCATCCCAAATGAAGGATCGCCCTTCTTGTTCAACTTAGAAAATGGTTGGCACTTCGGATAGGTTCGATATGAACCGTCGGATGTATGCCAATTCCTTATAACCCGAGTTCTCTCGGATTTCGGAGGTTGCAACTCTTGAATCGCCTTCACTTTGTCGGGATAGATGTGGATTCCTTTGTCGGTGGCGACAAAGCGAACTGCCCTTTGGACATCGAGGAAGGATTTGGTGGGGTTCATCTTTAGTTGATGAGTCGCATGAGTTCGAATACCGTTCTAAGATCTTTGATGTGATCTCCTTTGTCCGGCTTTTCACGACCAAGTCGTCGGCGTAGCATTCGGCCGTTTTCAGGAGATGATCTGGAAAATTTTAGTCATCTTCAGTGCGTGGTAGGCATTTTGAGGCGAGCGGCATGACCGTGTAGCAATATATACCGATGAAGTTACGGCGTATTGCTTGGCATCATCGAGGTGCATCTTGATTTGATTGTAACACGAGAAACCATCCATGAGCGACATTCTTTCAAATCCACATGTATTGTCGACTATGACATCGGTGATTGGAAGAGGAAAGTAGATCTTCGAGACAGCGGCGTTGGTCTCGTGAGTCGACCACGCATCCTAATCGAGCCATTCTTCTTCATGGCCGGGACTATATTAGCCACCCAATCCGGATGTTGAATTTCCACGATGAATCGATTCTCACGAGTTTCTTTACTTAGTCTACGATTGCCTGTAAGATTTGTGGACGAAACCGTCTTTGTGATTGCTTGACAGGTTTGACATCCACCTTGATGTTGAGGTGATGAGTCGCCACATTAGGGTCTGTTTGGGTCGAAAGTTGATTCCATTGTAAAACTAGAGAAAATTACACTTTTATTTTCAGTTACAAAGAATTTAGATAACTTTCTTACAAACTTCGAACAAAAGATACTACAAGTGTAGATCTCACGTTTTTGTGGGACTTTTCTCGTAGGGGCCGAGTGGACCACCAGTGGCCCGATCGTCGAATCGGCGGGGTTTAGTTGATGCTTACATAGAAACAAGAACCGGTAAATATCTTAGCAAAGTAAGATATCTACTCTTCCCAAATTAAGGCAAAGCTTAATCTCGAGGAATCTCCGTTTGGACCGTGTTCTTGAACTTTGGAAGCTTGGATTCTCTCTCTCTCCTTACAAAAGCTCGATTTTTGTTTGATCTCGATTGCCAAATGCGATCCCACTTGAAGTGGATGTAGGGGGTATTTATAGTCCTTGGAAGCGTGCCCTCTGAAGAAACAAGTCATAAGTGCTCCACATTTGCGGTTAAGCGGCGGCTTCGAGCGCTCGGCGCTTCTTATCTTCTCGCTTCGTGGCGAGACACCAACAAGTGTCGCTAGTAGCGAGACACATCAAAATGTCTCGCTTCGTGGCGAGACACCAACAAGTGTCGCTAGTAGCGAGACACATCAAAATGTCTCGCTTCGTGGCGGCGGTGTCGTCCACCGTTATGCGGTTTTATTGCTTTTAAGGCGCGATTAAATGCCCTAAAATCACGCCTAGTGGTATTTTCAGCGTATAACCGCCCATTAAAATATCGAGCGTCTCTGCGTTGATAAAGTCAAGTGGGCCCCATCGGCATTGATTTAGACCCTTCAAGAGCCCGTTTAAGTATTACGGGTGTCTGCATTTGGCGAGACACAAGTAAGATGCCTCGCTAGTTGCGAGACACATCAAGGTGTCTGGCTTCGTGGCGAGACACCAACAAGTGTCGCTAGTAGCGAGACACATCAAAATGTCTCGCTTCGTGGCGAGACACACACAAATGTCTGCTATCGTGAAACATGAACAAGTGTCTCGCTCATGGCGAGGCACAAACCGATGTCTCGCCTTTGTGGCGAGACACAATCTTCTTATGTGTTGACTTCTTGAGATTTCGGCGATGTTGTCCTTCGATCTTCTCATAATTTAGTCATATTTGAGGTTCTTGACAATTTTTGATGCCTCTGAGATACCCCTCCAAAGTTTTGAGACTCCTCGTATTTTATTGAAGTGCGGAATACTGGATAAGATCTTGCCTTACTTACGTTCATCGTTGAACTTTGTAGAAGAGGCCGTGTTTTGCCGAGTTTCTCGAACCACGGCTCTGGCGTCGTCGTGACCATATTTTGGGATCAATAAGCTGTTGCATTTGTATTTGAATGAATTGAAATGTCGAAGTCGATTTTGGACTAATCATCTTCATCTTGAAAGTCACCACTTGGGTTGCGATTGAATGCCTTGAGAGTCATTGAGAGAAAAGCGTCATCTGGTTTTAAGATATGATTTCGGGGAAATACGTATGTAATATGGAACCAATTTATCTTGAATATCTGCCTTGAATCCGTGCGGAGAATAATTATCAATATCAGGATTGTCCCACTTGAAGCGGCGAGGCAATCGAAGTGTCTTGCTAAAGGAGTTTGAGCAAAGCGGCATGAGATGTCTTGCTTAAGAAATTTGGCGGCGGTGTGAGAGCGACATGAGATGTCGCTCAAAGAACTTGGCGAGGCGACTAAGGTGTCTCGCTCAAAGAGTTTGGCGGCGGCATGAGTGTCTCGCTCAAGAACTTGGCGAGGCGACTAAGGTGTCTCGCTCAAGAACTTGGCGAGGCGACTAAGGTGTCTCGCTCAAAGAAAGTGAAGCGGTGCCCGGCCTTTATAAACCCGATACCTAGGGTTTTAACCCCATCTGATATCCGCCTCACGTACTTCAAAATCTTCTCAAACCTTCCCAAACCCTATTTTGATCTTCTACTAACCCAAGAATCCCTTTTACTCTCTCAAGTTTCCAAGTTTGCTCCAAAACCCTCTTTAGATCTAGGGTTTCTTGGTTTCTTAGGATCCCATCGATTTAGATCGATTTTCCCCATCAAACCGAGCTTTCTCGACTTTTCAGCCGGATCGAAACCTCTTCATCAAACCCTAGGCCTCTTCAAGCTTCTTGCTTTGGTTTTCATCAAAACCCTAGCTTTTCTCTTGTTCAAGCCAAAAAATCGATTTTTATCATGTCTCCCAAAGATCTCGTGTCCCCAAGGCCAAATCCATTCCCCAAACCTCGATGTCGAAGAACCGGCGCCTCGTCTTTTGGGGTGAGTTCTTCTCAATATATGCATTTATTTTGGGTTGAAAAGTTTGCATTTTTGTATAGAATCGTATAAAATCCTCATTTGTTCTCCTTTGCGAGGCATTTGAGAAGAGTCGAGGTCCTCCTTTGTGTGGATCACGGGCTAAAACAAGTGTTTTGCATAGCCAAAACATCTGTCAAATCAACGAACAAAGCTTGATTGTCGTGTTTGCGGCGGTTGAAATTTGTCTCGCTCTGGCGAGGCGGTTGGGGCTGTCTCATTGTTCGCGAGCGATTATGATTGTATCGCCGTTGGCGAGCTGTCACCATTTGTTTGCGAGCGATTATGATTGTATCGCCGTTGGCGAGGCAGCTTGAAGCTGTCTCCATTGTGAGGTCGATTAATCGACACTTAGCCATTTTTATGTTGACCCGGCACTTACAAGTGTATGTGTGCTGCGGTTGAGTTTCCCCTACGGCAATTAATGTTCATGAGCCAAGTGGATTGCGGCTACGTGTTTTCCTCTTCTCAAGAGATGCCACTAGTGGTGATGCTCCTGCTTTCGGTCCAAATCGCCTCGAATTATTGGGCGTTAGAACATGGTGATAAATCGTGATTTCTGAAGAATGATCACCGGCCTTGACAAAAATGCGGATCCACGAGAGATAATGAGGAAGTCCGGCTATTTATTTGGGGATTACATTTGCGGATCAAAAGCCTTATCTGTTGGTGAACCATGGGCGTATGAAGGTGATGGCTCTAATCTTTATTTACCTCCATTTGCGGCATCATTCACTCTTCTTGGTGCGCAATTTATCGATTAAGAGGAATATGTCTTGGAGGTTGGTGAGGATATGGAGCATACCTCTTGGATATATTGGTAAAGATCTTTGTTCGAGGTTCTAGTGACAAAATTACGTTGGTGCTTTACGGGCCTTGTAGGTCATGACACACCTCATAATGAGCTGATGGTCAAAGTGACACCTTGAAGAATCGCTTAGCCAAAATAGGAAGGGAGTTGCCTCTAAGAAATCTCATCGGTGCCGGTTGGGTACATTCTCTGCCGGCCGATGGTGGACCGGATGGCGGCTTACGTTCTCGTAGATGGAGTGGGAACTCAAAAGTGGATTATATGTTCCCATCCGTGCTAGCATGTATGGAATTCCTCCCGGCTTCGTATCATTTCCTCGCATTCTTTGGAAATCTACAACCCGAATAGCAACACTTTCACGGCGAAAAATGGAATTGGGTCTACCACTTCATGAAATGATGAAGGTTTCGGTCTTCCAATGGGTGAAGCACCATATCAAGAATATTTTCCGTGTCGGCGATTGAAGGAAATGAAAGAAGAGATCACTGTTTATGAAATTACGTGGGAGCTAACTTGCCACTATCAAGGCTGCAATAGCGGCGGTGGGCGTGAAGGCTAGGAGGCTTCCTTGATTAGTCATAAGCAGTTAGCGATTATCTATTCGAACTTAGAGGATAGCGAGGATGTAAGTGAGCGAGAAAACCGCCACTCCTTACGTCATCAACAAGGCGATTGCAAAGATCAATGCCCAATCCTTCACTACCCCATATCTTTGAGGGCAAAATTCCTAAGGGGCGAAGTTTGAGACTTTCTTGTGGCAACTACAAAAGCGAGATCAAACCACAAACTCTCTTGGCGGGCTACTTGGCTATCGGTTGAAGAAATGTGTAGTCCGCACCAATCTTGGATGCCACGCCTTTAGAAGTGCTTTTCCGGCCGTTGGTGGTCACGGTCGTCGCCTTTCTCTTCTTAGGCAATGGTGGCGGATATTCATGGTGGACTCCGACGGATAGTCTACAGTTTTCTACATAAGGGCAAAGGGTCTTCTAGCGACATCAATGTCAAAGTAGAACTACCGTATACTTATTTGATGGCTGGCTCGTACTCCATCGTCGGATCGATGGCGGCATAGTAGATTATCAAGCTGCCTTATTCTGAGATATTGGAAGAATGTAAATGGAAGCGAGGCGATGGTGCAGGCGTCTGCCAACTTCGAAATTGCCAAGTTGGGAATTCTTTAAATGTTTCGAACTTTTCGGGCCGATATGATGACATCTTTGGTAGATCTTCTTTGGGCCTAGCGGAAGTCGAACTATTACGGATCTTGGTTGTTTAGATGGCTAATGAACATTCGCATCGGTTACGATTTTAGGGTGAAGAATTCTGCGACATAGAGCCTTATCTCCCATGCGTTTCTCCGTCAATTCGGCTATGATCAAATCTACATCGGGAATCCAAATCGGGAATGAAGACTCATGGAGGTCTTATTGGCGGTGCGGCGCTGGTATTGGAACATAAGCGGTACGCACCAATGCCAAGTTGATCTCCTGGCTGTAGAAGCTTGAGATGACTTTTCTATCTGCAAATGGCTCATTGCGGCTAATGCTCCGGAGTAGAACATAACGAGAGAGCCTACACCAACCGTGCTTCCCCAAGCGAGCTCGTCCTTCAAAGAAATCAAAAGGCAAGAAGAAGGTCACCCAAGAAGAGAGTGAAGAAGAGGAATTTGATTATCTGATCCACGCCGAAGAAGAAAAGCGGCTATTCGTTCGTGAGGTCGAATTGGGCGAAGTTGTAGTGCCATCGCCTCGCCGCTCTCGGTTCGAAGAGATGTACCGGTCAAACCCTCTTCGTGTTCCACCTCCTCCGGCGTCCTTTGAAGCGGCCTCGCCCGAAGGTCGTTCTTACTATCCCAGGATGGCGGTCGAGAGCGGGGAAGAAGAAGAGGTAGAAGAAGAAGAAGTAGCGGCCAGAGCTTATACTCGAAGAGGCTCGTCCATCACCGACCGTTCATACTCCGCTTCTATCGCGGGCAATAATGCGTCTGAAGAAGGTCGTTACATAGGCCTCATCGTGCGAAATCCCCAAAATCACCAACTCCTAAAGGCGATAGACGCGATTTTCCTTTCGGAAGAAGGTATGACTTCGTATTCATCATCTCGGACTTTACCATTTCATCTATGATTATTAATTATTCCATTTTTCTTATCGAAGAAGCGAGGTTCGGTGAACCTTCTCCTCCAAGTGTTCACTTATGATGATCCAACACACGAAGCTATGGATCGGGATATTCAAGATACCACTACCGTGACATTGGCGTCCCTTGGTTTACGAAGGTGTCACGAAGTCTGCGACCATTTCATCACGGATGGCGACTTAGAATCATGAAAGAGTGCGAATTGGTTCCTCCACTTATTGCTAGCAGCTTCATATTCTTTTAGAAAAATTCCAAGAAATGGCATAGCGTTAACCGACTGAGCCAACTCACGGTATGAGATTTGAACTTTACTTTTGTTCTCCCTTCATTGAATTGAAGCACTAATACTGCATAGCTGCGGTGATGAAAAGCGATTGAGGAAGAAGCGGCTTGGTGGAGAGCTTGATAAATCACGAACCACGGGCAGGCTCTTGGTATGTACATATATGTTATTATGATTCTCATATATATAGATATGTGTATACTAACACCAGGCGTATTGTTGATGTCCACGGCCGAGCGAGGCCAGCAGAACCCTTTTGAGAGAGAATTTGGGGTCATTTGAACAAAGCTTAGCTCAAATGATCTCTTTCTCTGAATTTGATCCACATCGATTTACGAGATGCTATCGGAATCTACTCGAAGGAATCTCTTGTAGAAGCTAGCTCTTACGTGATGCGTGTCTTATCGTCCAAGTCTTGTCGGTTTTTTAATGGATAATTGACACTTAATGGTTTCTCACTGTAGGACTCATTACTACTCTTGTAGAACAAACTCCTGCGGTCTCGTATTTGGAGATTCAACCCCTTGTTCTCCCTCTTGAGTCCATCATTGTATCCTTGTTGAGAGTCTGTTTGTTCAACTGGACCACCAACTACTCAAGCCGAACTGAATCGGTTTGATTGGTTCCGAGCCCGAACAACCAACTATGGAGCAAACAACTCAAATTGAAGGCCTATTATTCACCGGGACCACGGCTATCAACCTGAAATTGAATCAACCCGGTGGTTCTCCAAGCTGAATTGATGAGTGTAGAAACAACACTTCTTTGGAGGATCTTCTAGCCGTATCGGTATATCTTCCAATTTTGTTTCTCATGAAAGTTCAAGCATGTAAGACTTAAAAAACTAACATTTCTTCTTCTGGCGCCTTCTTGATATTGTATGACCACGATCAAAGCGTTGATGTGGGATGATGATCAGGAGAAGCGGTGATAAGCATGAATTCGAAGGGTTCATCTTTCTCTTGAAGAATGTTATCGAAAGTCACAACCAAGGGCTTCTCTCTTAGTTCTTTCAAGCGGCTTCTTGATCGGCGTGTAAGTCCATAAGGGAAGAGGGCTTTTCGATTTAGCGGACTCTATCACGAAGACTTAGCTCAATTAGAGCAAAATTAGGAGAGCTTGAAACTACGGTCAGAAGGTGCTTCTTCTTACATCTCTTCTGGGTTGAATCCATCATGCAAGCTTCGAGAGGTTAAGCGAGGCTGGCGAGAAGAGCTACAACAAGTGCAAGCCAATCTGAGCGCATAAGGGCCACTCTGCATAGGCGGAATGAGGTCAATGCGAATTGATCCGTTCGATGAAACAAGATCTTGAAATTGCTTTCGCTGAAGAAGGCTTTGGAAGATCTTGAAGAGGCTCAGCTCTTTTGAAGATCGACTTGGCGGCTCGGAGAAGACTTCGCTCAAAATTAGCAGAGCAATTGAAGGCATCCGATGAGAGATCTGTGAGCTGGATCGAAAGATCATTCAACTTCTAACTATTAATGATGCTTCTAGAGTCCTTCGAGAAGGAATTGGAACAAGAATACCGGTGAGCTTTGGTTTGGAAGAAACGAGATCCGTTGCCGTCAAATATCTTCATAGAACACTTTTGTTAGCTTTTGCCAACACTTTGTAATTCACTTTTACATGAAATAAAATTTCTTTTATCATGTTTTCATCTATTACGTTTTGAACAAATAAACATAATTTCAATAGGATTTTGGCAAACCCTCGACCATCAGCAGTTTGATATGCCTTTACCAACTACCGTTTGAGTTGGGCTAGCATGTAGATTATCTAAGTCCGTTCTACATATAACGTTGTGCTAAAGAATAAATTCTCTCGGACTTTGTACTACGATATTGAATCGTAGGTTTTATCAATTATCACGGAATTGACTACCGTGGCGTGTGTTAGGCGTGACTTATTCGATTTAGGGCAGGAATAACACCTACTACGCATAAATAGGCGTAGATTTAATATAATCGGCTATGTAATAAATACATAAACTTTTGGAATTGTGTCTTCTCTTGGGGCAGCGAACCCGTTGTGTCTTCTCTTGGAAGCGAACCGTTGTGTTTTCTCTTGGGGCAAAAGCGAACCCGTTGTGTGTCTTCTCTTGGGTAGCGAACCGTTGTGTCTTCTCTTGGAAGCGAAACGAACCGTTGTGTCTTCTCTTGGGGCAGCAGACCCGTTGTGTCTTCTCTTGGGTAGCGAACCCGTTGTGTCTTCTCTTGGGGCGAACCCGTTGTGTCTTCTCTTGGTAGCGAACCGTTGTGTCTTCTCTTGGAAGCGAACCGTTGTGTCTTCTCTTGGGGAAGCGAACCTGTTGTGTCTTCTCTTGGAAGCGAACCCGTTGTGTGTCTTCTCTTGGGTAGCGAACCTGTTTCATGAAAGAAATTAATAATAGGTGTTAATATTATCGGTGGCTTCAATCATTTAAGATTTTCGGCCGAATGAGAGCTTAATGAATGTATTTGTTCACAAGTCAAATCATTCAATCTGCAGCGGTTATCTGAATATATTAGGGATAATATATCTTGAGAACTTTAGTTAATTGGCATCATTAACTTGTCACCATCTTGAGTGATCAAGCGATATGCTCCATTTGAGTAGACCATTATCAATTATAAGCGGTCCTTCCCATTTAAGTTTGGAATTTGCCTTTCTTCTTGGAATTGAGAATCATCGATTCGTAGGACGGCGTACCAAATCTCCTTCCTTGAAACTCCGATGCGGACTTTCTTGTTAAAGGCTTTGGAAATTACGGCTTGGTATAGCTCAATCGTTGTTGAGCTCCCAGCGTTCTCGTCTAACACCTCAAGCTCTTCAAGGCGGCTTTTGATGTTGCTCGTCGCTTGTCATCCCTATCGCAAGGGCTACGAGTGGCGAATTTGTATCTCTAAAGGCAAAAGCGACTTCACATCCGTATACTAAGGAATATGGTGTGAATCACGTCGATGTTGACGTAGTGCGATATGCCCAAAGAGCTTCACCAAGCTTATCATCCCATCAGCGTTTATTGGTTTTGACTAGCTTTGCTAAGATTTTAATGATAGTCTTATTAAAGGCTTGACTAAACCATTTCGCGGTGGGATTATAGGCGTGGGCCGAAATGTCTTGTATTACGAACTTGCGAGAATCGTGAAGCGTTCTTGATGGCGAGGACCATTGTCATGCACAATTAGTCTCGGAACACCATATCGATAGATAATATGGTGTTTAATGAATTGATGGCGATTACTCGTTTGACTTCTTTGAGTGGAATTGCTTGACCCATTTAGAAGTAGTCGGTAATTGCCAAAATAAAGCGATCACCTTTTCTGGCGGGGAATATGGGTCCTACCATCCATTCCCCATGTTTCAAGCGGCGAAGTAGGCGGCGGTGCGGATCTTACGGTGGTGATGCATGTAATTTGCATGTATTTGACCGCATGACATCGTCTCGCATATTCAATTGCATCTCTAATCATGAATTGGCCAATAATAGCCTAACCTTCTTAGTCTATCTCGGCTTAGGACCAGGTTGATCGCACCGCAAGTCCGTCATGTGCTTCTTTAAGTGCCTCTTCGCTTCCTTGGTGAAAGACATCGGATAACAATCCATCATATGCGGCGATAAAGTGTTCGAATCTTTGCGTTGTAGTAGAATCTCGGTGCTCTTCGGATAGATTCCCTTTCTTTTATATCTTAGGTAAAATACCGTGTAAGACATAATCTATAATAGGAAGCGCCAATCTCGAAGTTGAGTCTGTTGAAGTAGCATGTGTTTCCTTGACATCCAAAATATATTACGGTATGAAAAGTTGGTGTGTCCTCCACGGTGGCAATTGTTACGTTTGAGGGTTGCGCCAATGAAGCGGCCGATCTTTGCCAATGCATCGGCATAAGCGTTAAAGCGTGGTATATATTCGATGAAGAAACTTTTGAATGATTACGCCATCTCTATTGCAGCTTCATGATATGGGATCAAATCCGTTTCTAACTTCATAGTCTCCACGAATTTGCTTAACTATGAGTTGAGAATCCCGAGCAGCTTGAGATATTGACCCCGGCTCTTTAGCAGGTCAATAAGTAATGCATTGTACTTTCGGCCACATTATTAGAGCGGTTCGGTCGGTGAATAAGCTCGAGGCATCCGTGTTTCTCAGGAAACTAAGACAACTCGACTCGGTGAAATCTTAGAACATCGGGAGCACTTTCGCCACATTGGTTCTTGGGGGCTTCAGTCGAGTATAATTGCCACACATATTCATGAGAAGTGTGATTGACCTCATAGGTTTACGTCGGGTAAATCTTCATAAAGTATAGCTTTATATTGTGTCTTGTGACTAGAAGATCACAAATCGCTTGTCCCTTCACCGACTTACGCTGTTTGAAGTGGATGTCGTTATTGCGAAAGGAGTAATGCCCATCTAAGCTGTCGCCAATTCAAAGAAATTTGGTTGTGTCATGAATACTCGAATGGGTTAACATCGAGATGACATGTATCGTCGTCCAACGGTAATGGCGCATTTTACGGAGTGCAAATACCAAAGCTAGGCATTCTTTCGATATCGGGATATCGAGATTGGCCTCCACCATTGTCAGACTTAAATAATATCTTGCTTGTTAGTGACCGTTATCATCATCTTGTGCTAATAAAGCACTTAATGAATGGTTGGTGGCTCGACATAAATCAAGAGCGGCCTTCGATTTGGTCGCGGCGAGCGAGGATTTGATAGATATATTTTAATATCTTCAAAAGCCTTCGACAAGCATCATCCCAAGCGAATGAAACACCCTTCTTGGCTAGCTTGGAGCGGTGACACTTGCATAAGGTTGAAATAAACCGTCTTATGTAAGCCAATCTCCCTTGCAACCCTCACGAGTTCTTTGAGATTCTTGAGGGGTTGTAACTCGTGTCGCCTTCACCTTATGCGGATCAATATGAATTCCCTTTGGCGTGGCGACGAAACCAAGGAATTTACCAGGCCATTCCTAAGAATGACTTAGTTGGATTCATCTTCAATTGATGACCCGCATAAGTTCAAATACCGTCACGAGATCTTTAATATGATGGCTCTTATCCGGCTTTTCACTACTAAATCGTCAACATAGCATTGACGGTCTTTCTTAGATGATCTTCAAAATATTTGTCATTGCGGTTGATAAGTAGCTCCTGCGTTCTTGAGACCAAAGGGCATAGCGGTATAACAAAAGATCGCAGAGGTGTCGGAAATGAGGTATGTTTCTCATCGTCGGGATGCATCTTGATTTGATTATATCGAGAGAATCCGTCCATAAATGACATTCTTTCAAACCCACGCATTATTATCTATGATGGCGTGCGTGATGGGGAGTGGAAAGTCATCTTTAGGGCATGCCAAGTTTAGATCTCGAAATCGATGCAAACTCTAATTGTCCCATTCTTTTTAGAGCAGGAACAATATTTGCGACCAATCACGGATGTTGCTCTTCCACGATAAAGCCGATTTTATGAGCTTCTTAACCCATTCTGATGCGCTTCCATAATTTGCGGACGAAATCTTATTTGTTGTTGTTTCCGCGGGTTTAGATTACGGCGATATTAAGTCGATGCCTTGCTATACGGATCAAGCCGGGCATGTCTTCATAATTCGGTGAATACATCAATATATTCCCGAATAAGAGAAATCAATTCCTCTTTTTCTTACGGAGGAAGACTACCACTCACGAATATGGGTTTGGATTATCTTCATCACCCATATTAGCTTGAACAAGCTGCATCTTGGTGGCGGTTCTCTTTGTTCAAACCTATCTCGGCTGAACATTAGGATGGAAAGTCAAGGGTCTTCCCATTACGGTAAATAATCATCTTCTTGGTGCGGGACTTATTGTGGTCATATTGGACATTAGCCCTTGAACACTTCACCAAGACTAAAATCGAATCGGTGAAGAATCGGCGGCTGTCATGATCATCAATTTGCCAGCGGCATTAGTCGGAGGATGAAGAAACATAGCCGGACCCTTTTATATTCATAATAGCGATCGGGCTTTCCCTTGAACATGAGAGGGTCGGCGGAATCCGAACACGCGTCGAAGCCAAGACCGGGCCGGTAATGCGAAGTTATATCCCCATTTCTTCATGTAATGAATGCGCTTGTGAGCTATATTTGGAAAAATGTTTGCGGATGCGTCGTTGCTATCTTGATTCCTCACAATAATCTTGTGGTGGAGATTTTCTTCCTTTTCAAAGATTGTTTGCTTTGCATCTTTCAAAGGAAGGAGGAATGTTGATCCCGTCGAACTTTGAAGGCATTTCTTCACCTGGTTCAATGACGAGAGCGGTACATGCACATCATGATCCCTGTACAATACCTGCATTACAGTATCAACACTATGTACATACTCTAAATCGTCATTTATTATATGTTCATGGACAAAACGCCGGTTACAACTTTCTCGGCGATTGACTCCGTCAAGATCGATTACAAGAGGTTCGATGTCATTAAATACAAAGTTTCCATCGTGTCGAGGCGGCCTCGGTATCGGCTTCATTACGCTGTCGGTACCACAGGCGATGGTTGATGTCGGATTGACACCATACAAAGAGAGTCGGTAAAATAATTTTCTAACCCTTAAATGGTTGCTTATCCGCGACCACCGTCTTGACCACATTATCAGTGTCGACATACTTCAAGCACTGATGTAATGTGGATGGGACTATAAGGCTACCGTGGATCCAAGGTCGACCCAATAGTAGATTATATGAAGTCTCTGCATCGATTACATAACATGTAACCTCAGATTTGAGATCTCCAAGGCGGCACTTTATCGGATTTTACCCAAAGGTGCGGACCGGTATTAAATCCATAAATCACCGTGCTGTAGAAGCCAACTTGCTAGCGAATTCCAAGATGATACATCAGCGGGTGGCATAATCATTGCGGATCGGGATCAACTTGAATCTGTTGGCGGCAATCGAGCCAATGTACCCGATGAAGTATAATGGCTGTCATGCTTGAATTTTCACTGCATATCCTCTCGGGTAAAGGTTATGCAAGGAAATTGTGTTCTTTGCCAAGTTGCGGTGTTCGGTCTTCTCGGAACACAGCGACTTGAGTGATAAAAGCTTGAATCGACTACTTCACTTCTGAGGCTTCTCTAGTCTCTTTAGAAAGGCGTAGTAACTCATAAAGAGTTATCCTGTTGGAATGTTGGCCAGCTGGGTCATAGCGTCGAAGCGATATGATGAGCGAACTTCGGTTTGTCCCTCTAATCGGATGATTAAATCGGGGATGCCTCCGGGACTTACCTCTTGAAACATTTATCTTTCAGCTTGGTTGTATCCTCTTTGGCTACTTCACATTTGTTCGCGACTTTCGGGTTGTGTTGGTGGAGTCATTGCCACCCGGTTCGTTAGAGTTTTGGCATTGGTCGAATTCTGGGGTATTGATAAGCTGAATTTATGCCCATACGGTAGCATAAGGCTGGGTTACCTTACGTCACGAGAACTTCATGTTCATTTTCGGATAATGAAAGAATTGGAGCTTTTAGTCACCCTCTTCGGAATTGCGAAATATGAGCCTGAGAGTTTGCCTTTGCGGCTTGGACTTCCGTGTTGAAGACCGAATCCATTGCTCATCTTGAATAAGATGCGGATGAATCAAAGTACTTAGCCATTAGGGCTGTGTATGATACCAACCCTTCGGCGTTGCCCATGTGGATCATCATTGACCGTTTTGACTTTAACCTCGGGGACAATCTTACGTAAATATGGCATGGGTAGTAGAGATCCAAAGTTGATGGCCACCATATTTGAACCAACTTTCTTCTCCTTCTTAGTTATGATTCCGCGTCGATTAGAGCTTGAATTTTGTCTTTAAGAACAAAACAACTCTTGGTGGGATGATGGACCCATACGTAGTGCGCCGCGATTGCCAGGATCTGAGGTCTTGTTAGCCTCTTCTTGATTTGTGATTGGAGGCAATTTGATCTTGTTGTTATCAAGAGGTATTTGAAGATAGCGGCACTTCTTCCTCTTTGAAAGTATAGCTCTTTTGGAACCTAGCATCCAGGAGCTTTACGCAATTCTTGAGGTTTTGTTGAAACCTCAATTGCGGTTCTTCTTTGTTATTGAAGCTTGTTGTTCTTTGTTGGAATGCGATTTGCTTCAGCGGCATTAGCTTCGCCTTTCCTTTGCCACGAGGCACAAAATTAGGCTTTGAGGGAACCGTTGTGGGTTCACCTCTCTCATTCTTCTTTCTCTGATGAACCGTTTCGCTTCTTCACCATTGAGTTTCAATTCCTTCCAAGTGGTTGGTGGTGTAACCCCATGACTTCCAACAATTCTATAGAAAGATTGTTGTGGCAAGTCTTCAATATGAACTCTTGATGGTGGATCTGCAATTCATAGCTTTATTAGCAGCTTGTGAAGGTGTCAATTGTCTCCCCACCTTTTGTTTCTCATCTAGGAGAGTTCAATGGAAACACGTGTCATCATCAAAGAAATTCTTGAGAAAGAGCTTTCCATGTGGTTCAATGATTAATGCTCCGGCTTTGAGTCTTGATACCAATCGGCTGACTCTGAGGGTACCGAGAATGGCCGAATCATCAAAGGCTCATTTCGAGATCACCCCAAGTGAGATTTGAAATAGATCAAGTCTTTGTGTGGCGAACCCCTCCGTCAAAGGTGTGAAATTAATCAAAGCTGAATTTGGTGGGATTGAATCCCACTCTCGGATATGGACCGCGAATTCGGTCTTCTTAACCTCTGGCGATCATTAAAGCATTAATTTTGCCTTCAAGCTCCTTCATCTTTTCATTTTCATCCTCGGCTTGTTTTGGATGATTCCTAGTAAGAGGAATTGGAATACTTCGCCTTGGGTAGCGAACACCTTTTTCTTAGGAGGTTTATCGGCATAAATGTGTTCATCTATCTCCGAATCAACGTCTTCGACATTATGGGTATCAAGATTGATAGCTTTACCTTGTTGACTAGATCGGTTGTTGACTAGACCGGGTTGTGCAGCCGTATGGGTTTGCAATTCCCTCATCGTTGCATAGCTAGCTCCATCTGTTCTCATTTCGACCTTAAGCTCTTCTCTTTGCTTGGCTAAGGCTTCTTGTAACATTTGAGCGGGACATCGGGAGTAATGGTAAAAGCCTCCCTATGGTGGCGACTCATACTTGAAGCGATGTCGTCGAAGCTATTCTTTGCGGTCGGAAATTTCATCTTGGATGAATCTCCTTCATGCATTCTTCTATAGTCAATGCGTCGGCGTAGCTTCAATTACAATCGGGACATTCTCACGGGAATCACGAGACCGACCTTTCCTCGGGGAAGTCACGGATCTTCATCAATGTAGGTGCTTTCCCTTTGTTTACCATGTTAATAGTAACCCGGAAGTTAGATCGGTTGGATGGTAGATTTTCTCTTTCTTGAGTCGTCTTGACTTGACCCGAGTCTTCGTTCTTGGCGGGGAAAGCCTCTCGAATCTTGAAGCTCTTTGTGGTTGAGCATTTGATTGAACGGGCACATCGGCGATAGCGTCTTGATTAATTGTGCACCACGAACAAGAACAATTTATTTCATCAATCGTTCTCTTTCTTGTGTTGCCACCTCGGCTGATGGCATAGTTGATATGGTTTGTCACCCCAAGTATAGCGTTGCCCTTAAGCGGAGGACCGTTTTCTTTTGGGGCGTCGGCCATTTGACACGGGAGACAACTTCCGTAAGCTTGCTTCATCATCACGAAGTTGCCCGGCATGAATTACGGGGTTTGATCATTTTTGTGACTTTGCGAGTCACTTTGTTTCCTCCGGCAGCCGTGGACCCCTTAGGGATGCTCAAGCGAGATCGATAAGAACTCTTGAGGCACGGAAGTTGCTTGCTGGGACATTGTTGTGCGGGGAATAACTCAAGCGTCCGACATTTGGACCTGGCGGTGAACCAGAGTTGAAGGGCATTAAATTCTGGGTATATTGCGGATTAAGTGGATACCGGAGAGGAAGAAGGAGGAAAAGTGCATTTTCGCTAAGGCATGAAGAAGTGCCTGCGCTTTTGGCGAGCGATTCACTTTTCGCTTGCGAGGCAGTTTATACCTGGTGGCGAGGCAACAACTATCGCTTGCGAGCGGTTCAGCTTATCTCGGTGAAGACTGGCGGCGAGGCCTGAAACGATTTTGCGTTGACTTTGGTAAATTTTGTGATTTTGAGTTGATTCCACAGTTGATTTTGACTCTTGTGCCTTGCGAACAATGGCGCGTGCATGAGCAGCAGCGTGCCACGGCGCTTTAGTAGCGCTCCTTCCTTGTCAATCGGGTCCTTTTGGCGAGAACCCATTCTTCCTTGGGAGGAGTGTTGAGGGCTGAAGTTGAGGCATCATAGATTCGCGGCGCCTCGATCCGCGTGAGTTAAGTATTGTAATGAACTCCGTCTGTTGATTCCATGGCCTTGGCAAGTTGTCGGGCCATCTTTTGGCTGTCTTTGGCGAGCCCTCTTCGTCAAAGCGGTTGAATCTTGTTGAATGACTCCTTCTTCGAAAGAGTCAACTTGGCGAGCTCCGGCTTTGAGATCCGCCCGAGGGTGTTGTTGTCGGGGAAATCGCCTCGTTTGAGATTCATTCGCCTCCCAGCGAGCGAACCTCCTTCTTTGGAGATGAAATCCTCCGATGCTTGCGGGGCGAGGAGGACTTTGATGAAGAAGAGGAGAGATATTCCTCGAACTTGGCTTGATCGAAGAAATAATCCAGTCCATCGACCATGAGGTCGGCTTGTCGGCTGAGTACGACACAACGATCTCGGGCTCGAGACCGTTGGCTCCCACTGTGGTCGCCATCGTGTTTGGGTCGAAAGTTGATTCCATTGTAAAACTAGAGAAAATTACACTTTTATTTTCAGTTACAAAGAATTTAGATAACTTTCTTACAAACTCGAACAAAAGATACTACAAGTGTAGATCTCTGTTTTGTGGGACTTTTCTGTCTTGGGGGCCAGTAATCCGTGGACCACCGTGCGGCGATCGTCGAATCGGCGGGGTTTAGTTGATGCTTATAGGAAACAAGAACCGGTAAATATCTTAGCAAAGTAAGATATCTACTCTTCCCAAAATTAAGGCAAAGCTTAATCTCGAGGAATCTCGTTTGGACCGTGTTCTTGAACTTTGGAAGCTTGGATTCTCTCTCTCTCCTTACAAAAGCTCGATTTTTGTTTGATCTCGATTGCCAAATGCGATCCCTTGAAGTGGATGTAGGGGGTATTTATAGTCCTTAGGAAGCGTGCCCTCTGAAGAAACAAGTCATAAGTGCTCCACATTTGCGGTTAAGCGGCGGCTTCGGTGCCTCGCTATCTTTACCTCGCTTCATTGGCGGCGGTGTCCCATTTGCCACCAAAGCGCTGGCGATATGATGCCCTGGCCCGGTGGCGGCGGTGTAAATCCCGACTGTTGTAGCGGTTTGGCTGCTTTAAAGGCGCGATTAAATGCCCTAAAATCCGCCTAGTGGTATTTTCGGCGATATAACCGCCCATTAAAATATCGAGCGTCTCTGCGTTGATAAAGTCAAGTGGGCCCCATCGGCATTGATTTAGACCCTTCAAGAGCGTTTAAGTATTACGGGTGTCTGCATTTGGCGAGACACAAATAAGATGCCTCGCTAGTTGCGAGACACATCAAGGTGTCGCTTCGTGGCGAGACACCAACAAATGTCTCGCTAGTAGCGAGACACATCAAAGTGTCTCGCTTCGTGGCGAGACACACACAAAGTCTCGCTATCGTGAAACATGAACAAGTGTCACGCTCATGGCGAGGCACAAACCGATGTCTCGCCTTGTGGCGAGACACAATCTTCTTATGTGTTGACTTCTTGAGATTTCGGCGATGTTGTCCTTGATCTTCTCATAATTTAGTCATATTTGAGGTTCTTGACAATTTTGATACCCTCTGAGGAATTGAAAGTCTGGCATGTCCTCGTAGCTCGGGCAAATACATCGATATACTCACGATTAGGGCGATCAATTCTTTCTTCTCTTAGAGGAAGACTATTCGCGATGTTTATGAGTTTAGGATGCTCTTCATCACCCATATTAACTTTGGACTATCTAGTCCTTAGTGGGGAGTTCTCTTTGTTGAATCTATCCCCAAAGCTGCTCTTTGAGTTGATGGATCCATGGGTCTTCCCATGTTAGCATATCTTCATCATCCTCAATAGTAGCGGGGATCGACATAGCCATATTAGGTCATCAAAACCTTGAAAGCTTCTCAGGGGCTGATGTCGAGAATCCCAAGCGAATAATCGGGCGAATGTCGTCTCCCTCACCGAATATGGATTATTATCAATCGACCATGAGCATTCATCTTCGAGGAGGATTCATATCCCAATCCTTTCTAAATGCATAGTAGTTATCAAACCCTCTTGGGACATATGCGCTTTAGGAGAACTTCGAGGACCTGTAAAGACATAGACCTTCTCCTTGTGTTAAATCGTACCCCACTTCTTCATGATACCCGGTGTTTGGACTATATCTGAATGTGTGGAGGATAGGTCCATTATCGTCTTCATGATTTGTCATTTGGGCGCATCTCCTTCTAGTAAACCAAGTTCTTTTCACTACTCGATCTTAGGTGGGATGGCGAGTCTTTGTCCCAAAGGAGTCTGGGCTGCTTTTGTGTAAAGCAAGATGGCCAGAGTTGGCGAGGTGCAACTACGGATCATTGTATAAACTGTCATTACATCATTCAAAGATAAAGGGTACTCTAAATGCGTCATTTATTAATTCATGACAATTTGCCAATTACAATGTTCATCGGCGATTCTTCATCGTCAAGATTGATTACAAGGGGTACAATGTCATTTAAAACAAAACCACTACTATAATCAAGCGGCTTTGGTATCGGCTTCTTCACGCTGTCAGGTGCCTTGGTAGATGATTCGATTTGGACTCATTACGTAGAGGAGAGAATCGGTAAAATAATTCACCATCCCTTAAGCGGTTGTTTGTCGCGACCACCGTCTTGACCTCATTATTAGTGTCTACATATTTGAGACGATGAAGAGTAGATGGGACTATAGCGTTACCGTGGATCCAAGGTCGACCAACAATAAGTTATAGGAAGTCTGCGTCAATCACATAGCGGTGACTTGGACTTTAAGTCCCCATTTGGCATTTTATCAGGATTTTACCAGCGGCGAGACCGGTGGTGTTAAATCCGTAGATCCTGTGCTGTCGATGCTAGCTTCTTTGGCGAGGGATTCAAGGTGATACATGGTAGCGAGGGCATGATGCTCACTGGAACCGGATCGACTTGGATCGGTTAACTTCACTAGAGCCAATATACGGTGAAGTATAGCGGCCTATCGTGCTTGGAATTCCTCGTGCATATCCTCCTTTGTAAAAGTGATGCGGGGAAGTGTTTAGTCGCAAGGTTGCATTGTTGGGCCGACTCTTACGGACTTGGCCTAATCACGGGTGAGGAAGACCTGCGAATCGGCGAGGGCTTCTTGAAGGGCTTCTCTTGTCTTTTTGACAACATAGCGGTTCGTAAGAGTGATCCTTCTTGGGAATATTAGCCAATTGGGCCATAGCGTCGGCGATATGGGGTGTTGGAGCTTCGGTTTGTCTCTTCTAATCGGGTGATTGAACCGGAGCCGGAGCTGAACTTCTTGTGGCTGCTTCTCGTGGCTTCTTTGGCGACCACCTGTATTCGCTTTCTCTGCTGCAGTGAGAGAATCGTTGGCACCCCGGTTGACGGCGTCTTGGCCTTAGGGTCGGGGACTTAGGGTACTTATATTTGTACTTTCGTGTCGCTCACGGTGGCGTGGGTTTGAGTTCTCCGCCGGACGGTGGAATGTTACCACTGTTCGTCATCTCCCTCGGACTTGCGGAGTAGCATTGCATGCCTTTCCCTTACGCTTTGATTTTTCTTCAATGAAGAAGAGGCTACCCATTGCTCATCCTCAAGCGAGTGCAGGTGGATCCGAGGACTTAGCCATTTGGGGTGTATATGATACAAGTCCTTTACGGCGTTGTTTGTGTGGTCGTCATTCACCGTCTTCATTGCGACTTTGACCGGTTTGGGTTCAAACCATGTCAATGTGCTGACCCAAAGCTTATGGACACGCATTTGCTCCGACCTTCTTTTCTTTGGGCGACTTCATAGTGATGACCCTCGTCAATTAAAGCTTGGATTTTATCCTTAGGTGAAGCGAGGATTTAGTGGGGTGATGAATTGCCTGTGATCTGTAGCGATATTTTGGGTCATTAGTCCTCATTGCTTCTTCTTGATTACGAATGGGAGGGCTTGATCTTGTTATTTTCGACAAGATATTTGAAGAGGCAGGAATCTCGTCGTCCCTAAAGGAATAGGACTTTGGGAATCTGGTTACGAGGCCTTCTATTCTGCGGCCACAGTTTGCCCGTTGATTGCGCTTTGTTCGCGGCCCGTTGTTCTTCTTCTTCTTCTTCTTCTTCTTCTTGGGGTTGGAGTTGGGCGTTTGGTTACATAGCTGCCGTCTTGGCTGCTCTTTCCCTTTGCGCGTGGGACAAAGTTGCGCCGGTGCTTCATTTGTCGGTGGCCTCTTTCGCCTTTTTCCTTTTGAGGAATCTTTCGGCTTGCTCTCCACGAACCTTCAAATCCTTCCATGTTATAGATGGTCTTGTCCCCATTGCCTCTATGCGTCTATCGACAAGTTGTTATGGCAGTGCGGAGGATGAACTCCTCTGTTATTGGATCGGCGGTTCATTGTCTTGTTCGAATAAACGACAAAGATATCCGGTTTCTCCATCATACGCTTCTCATCGAGCAATGTCGTCGATGCTTGATGTCGTCGTCGAAGTGGTGAGGAAGCTAGATTCCATGTCGTCCGTGAATGCTCCGGCTTGAGGCGGCGGTACCAATCGAAAGCGGCCCGAAGGAGTACAATGAATAGCCCAGAACCATCGGGGCTCGTTTGGATATTACCCAGTGCGACTTGAAGTAAATCAAGTCTTTGCGTCGGGGAACCCTTCCGATCAAGCGGTGTGAAGTTTATTAAATTAAACTTTGCGGGTATGGGATTGATTCCCTCCCTAGGATATGGGCGGGGATGCGGTTTTCTTCACCTCTGGCGGAAATCAATGAGTTGATTTTGCTCTCGAGTCTTTGATCTTCGCTTTCTGAGCAATAACATCTACGTCTTTGTCGGTGTTGCGTGGTTGAAGGGTTATCATCCTCTTGTATTTCCTCTGGTCGAATCGTCATCTTGATCAGCGTTGACGATGGCGATTCCGATGTTTTGTCAAGGCTTGGATCTGTTGGTCATGCATTTCTCTCATCGTCTGCATGGCCAAATCCATCTCTAGTTTGAAGTTTTCCGTTGTTTATAGCAGCCGTCTAGCATCTTAGCCACTTGATCTATCTGATCATGGCGTTTTCTTAGACTCTCCTGGCTAGATTCGAATGCGGATCGAGGCGATTGCGAGACCAATATCCGGCGCATCATCCTCCGGGTATCCCTTTTAGAAGTTTGTCGTATCACGGACCGTCGGATAGTCGGACCGCAAGCGAGTTAATCGTTAAATCTTGTTGGGGATGGCAGCGGCAGCGGTTCTTTACGGTCATGTTATTAGTGACCTCGGCAATTCATCCTCTCGGGATGTCATCCTTCTAGAGTCGCCTTGACCTAGGTCTCGGCGTGTTGGTGCTAAGCCTGGAAGGCGATACCCTTTTGGAGTTTCTTGGCGGCGGTTACACTCAGAGAGCACCGTTTTGAGGAGCTTAGAGCACAAACATGGCTGCGGCGATTTGGGAGAGCTTTTGAGCCTTCTTCGTACTCGATGCCGTAGTATAACTCGCCGGAGCGAGTGCGGAGCAACCTGCGTGTGTTGGCACCATCTCTCGGTATAACGTCCTCATCGTCAGGCGAAAACATCTCCTTAGAGGGCGGGTCAATTCATCGAAACTTAGAAAGTGACTACGCCTAGACTTTTCGTCGATGTGAGTCTGAAGTCTCAGCGGACTCGGACTTGATTTTCAATCCGATAGGAGGGGCTGCCCTTCTTGTCCTTCTTTGGGCGGATCACGACCTCACACAGAAGGAGTGACGTGATTCTTCGGAGGACCGGGCGATCCTTGATAGTTGGTTTGGTGGTGGTGGCGGAAGTTGGCCGCCAGCTGATTGAATCTGACGCCTTTGACTTTGGCGCCGTTGGACTTTGGCTGAATTTACAGCGCTGCGACCCTCGGCTTTAATCAAGGGCGAGGCTGGAATGTTGGCGATTTGACTTTTGGGCCGTGCCGGTGGGGTTGGAGCACCGTTAGTTTTGGGCCTCAAACACGGTGGTATGTCGGCGGCTTCTTTACCATCTCCTTCTTCAATTCACGAGCTTGTTGCACAAAGCTTCGTGCTGCTAGGAAGTCTTGTGGCGTTTATGGATCACTCCTTGTTGGCGGTAAAAGTCGGGATGATTGTCATTGATTTGAACTTGCTTACAAACTTGATCGCTGAAACAAATTCAAAGAAATATCGCCTTTTATTTTAAGGCTTACAATGAAAATCAAAAAGATTACAACTTTTATCCTTTTGAACAAACCACGAGGATCCTGTTATATCGGATCACCGGCTTGCGTGAGTTCTTTGCATGTAGGGGACTTATTGTGTCCGTGGACCACAGCGCAATCCGATCGAGGTAGGGCAGGGTTACGGAACTACGGATGTAAAGGGGCTCGTTTCACGAAGAAAGCGCTGAGGATCACACTCCGCGAAGGAGAGGATGCGGGCGGGTGAGATCTACTAGGAGAAATCCTGGCGCTATCCACGAGATTAAGGCGAAGCTTAATCTAGAGGGTATCTGTAGTTGACGTCGGTTACCTTTTGATTGAAGATCTGACGTTGAGTGAACTTGTGCTCGCCGTTGCTCAGAACCGTGCGCCGATTACTCGTAGATCTCGCGAGAACTCTTCAGAAGTCCGAGCCTTTGAAAGATCCCAAAAATCCGATCGGAAGCCCGCTCTAAATCCCCGCCAAAATCCGACCTCAAAGTCTCCAAAATCCAGCCTTCGTCACCACCAAGCCCCCCTTTCGACGTGAGGAGAACCCCCCCTATTTATAGCATGGGGAGTGGCTTTCGGCCACTTGGCCGACGCCTCGGCCAAGTTGGCGGTGGCTCGGCCATGGTGGCCGAGCTACCTCGACCACTTGGCGAGCACCTCGGCCAAGTTGGCGGTGGCTCGGCCATGGTGGCCGAGCTACCTCGACCACTTGGCGGTAACTTCGGCCAAGTTGGCGGCGGCCTTACTTCGCTTTTCCGCCGTTTATCGTTTTCGACTCTTGGCTTTCTCGGGACTTAGATTCCGTGCGTATTTGATTAGGGACTAATTCTTCGTTAGTTCGGTTCAGCGGTCTCGAAATCCGATCGTCCATTCAAGTCGGTTTAAGCCGTGCTTGTGGCGTTGTGGGTTGCCGTCGAGTTACGTCTTAACGATCCGGCGTGCATCATTCGATGGGTTGTCATTCGCCGACTCCCGTCCGCGAGTTGGTTTGGAGATCTTGTAAGTATTTTTCAGCCTCTGGATACCCCTCCAAAGCGTCTCGGTCTCAATTCTTAATGAGTGCGGGATGCTTTGGACATATTCCGGCCTTGATGGTGAGGGTCCCAAAAGATAGCTTCAAGTCTTGATTCTTCGGATCATCGGTTCTTTGTAGGATTCACGATAAGATCGCGGTCTTTGCATTTATTGTCGACGCTTGTTATCTTGATTGAAGTGGTGGGTGAGTTTTGTTTGTAACTTCGTGTCGGTTGGTGGTTGTTTGACTAACCATCGGACTTTGGACTTCTCCATATGTCGTGAACTCCTTTGTTGGCGGCGCATTGGGCTGTGTCGAGTACATGGAATTTCATAACCCTTACCGGTTAATTCCTTCATCATCCGTGTGTTGTTGGTTTAACTTCTGGGGAGGATATGATTATCGGTGTCAACATGACTTTCACTCTTCATGATTATCCCTCTCTTGGAGATTATGGTGGGAGGACATTTAAGGGTTCTGAGGTTATCCTTAAGAATATGGATTTATTCTCCGGGAACTCCTCGTTGAAATTTTGGAAATAGTTTATACTTCGTAATCCTAGTTGGAGTAGGATTAGGCGTAGCGTTGATCGTCGATGCAATTAGCATGATCGAGTTATCCTAAGAATATTTTTGTGAAAATGTTCTTAGGAACTTCGATAAATTAGGAAGCGGTTTATACTCGTAATCCTAGTTGGGTAGGATTAGGCGGCGTTGATGTCGATGCAATCCATACGATCGAGTTATCCTAAGAATATTTTGGGCAGCGTTGATGCGTCGGCGCAATCCGTACGATCGAGTTATCCTAAGAATATTTCTTGTGAGAATATTCTTAGGAACTCTCGATAAATTAGGAAGCGGTTTATACTCGTAATCCTAGTTGGGTAGGATTGGCGGCGTTGATGTCGATGCAATCATACGATCGAGTTATCCTAAGAATATTTTTGTGAAAATATTCTTAGGAATTCTCGATAAATTAGGAAGCTTGATTTATACTCGTAATCCTAGTTGGAGTAGGATTGGGCGGCGTTGATCGGCGTCGATGCAATCGCCGCGATCGAGTTATCCTAAGAATATTTTTGTGAAAATATTCTTAGGGGCTCTCGATAAATTAGGAAGCAGTTTATACTCGTAATCCTAGTTGGGTAGGATTGGGCAGCGTTGATGCGTCGATGCAATCATACGATCGAGTTATCCTAAGAATATTTTTGTGAAAATATTCTTAGGAACTTCGATAAATTAGGAAGCGGTTTATACTCGTAATCCTAGTTGGAGTAGGATTGAACCTTAGCGTTGATCGTCGATGCAATTAGCATGATCGAGTTATCCTAAGAATATTTTTGTGAAAATATTCTTAGGAACTCGACAATTTAGGAAGCAGTTTATACTCGTAATCCTAGTTGGAGTAGGATTAGGCGTAGCGTTGATTTCGTCGATGATGGCATTCGAGAATTTTTCCAAGCTTGGCGGAAGGAGTAGGAGCCAATCAGCGGACTGATTTGGCACTATTTTGACATCGGATAAGATTCCAATTAGGACTCCTAATTAGGGGCTGATTAGAGTCCTAATTAGAATTGATTTGGGCTCAATTAAATTCCTACTTCTTGCCAAATAGGACTCCTTATTCAAAGAGTTAGTGCGTGTGAGATTGTTATAAATACTCATACTCCTCCTATTCTTCGACCTAGGCCCCCCCCCACATTGCTCTCTCTCTCTTGTTTTCATCTAAGCTTCGCCGTCTTATTTCCTTCGATCAGCGAGGTATGTGTCGAGGGTTTTGTAAATTCTTTTTCTTCTTTTCTCCCCTTTTTCTTCTTGTGCGTCGCGGCAGGAGCCACGAGGCGGCGGCAGCGGCGCCCGGTACTGCCGGTAGGCAACGCCAGCGGTGGCTGATCGCGCCAGCGTCGCCTTATTTCGCAGCATCTTACCAGCGCCCTACCGGTATTTGAGATCTGGCGCCAACCGGTGAAGCGGCCAGGCGTCGAGCGTGGCGCCCGCCCGCCGGCGATCAGCGGCAGCGGTCGGTCTGGTTGGCCGGGGCACCGGCAGTGTCGATGTCGTTAGTCATGAGCACGGCGGACGCGCAGACTTGCGATTGCCGATTTTTTTTTGCATATCTAACTTTTCGTCGTGTTTTGCGGCCGATGTCGTCGGGAAGATCCGCAGCGCTCAGAAGTCGATCAACTTCGCCGCGGCGTGAATGCGCCTCCTTCTTTCGGTGGTGCGCCCGGCGTTATATATATCGTTGTATCCCGCTTGGCTCTCCTTTGTGAGGCGATTGGGAAGAGCGAAATCCTCGCTTTGCGGGGATTGGCTGCGATTTTGCCTCATCCTTTCACCGCATTACACTTTCGTTATGACCCGCCGTTCTCCTTTGTGGGGCGATTGGGAAGCCGAGATTCTCCTTACGGTTGAGCTTCAAAGTTGGTTTTGCTTGGTCATCACCGTCTCGATGTTATTAGCGGGGCGATTTCATACCGTACTCTGCCTTGTAGAGCGGAATATATTGCCGTTTGGATTACGGCTATATTTATCGTTCTCAGGGTATTATCTGGATGAAATCGTCATACCGATATAAGGTCGTGACTCAATCTCATGGGTTTACGAAGAGTTCTCGCCTTATCTTGTTTCCTTTTCAAGATATTCCTCTAAATGATCATTAACCCTTTATTCTCTTGTGGTAGGGTGCTCAGATGATTATTAGTCTATTTGAAGGCTCCAAGCGTCAAGTCTCGATTCTTAAGGTCATCAGGAGAATACCTCTTTCCAGAGGCGAAGCTGTGGCGAATACGCGAGGAAGAAACCATGGCTGAGCCTACTATCATAATTTGGGATGGCGAGTTTGAGGATCGCTTCCATCATCCGATCCGCCTTCCTCACGGCCTTGAAACCGGGATTTCCGAGCCGCCGAGTATAGGGCGTGGGTGGAGGCCCGGAGTTAATCTTGGCCGGACCACTTCCACGAATTCAACCCATGGCGAGATTGCCGGGCCAAAATCTGGTTCGATTCGGTTCTATGATGGGTCTCCTTGGTTGGAGAATAGTTTGAAGCAGTGATCTCTATTATCGAGGTTAGATGGGCGACTCCTATGGTCTTACGCCCATTCATATTGAGTATCTTGGAGAAATTCGTGTTGGTGGTCCTCGGCTAGCTAATCGTTGTGGCGAAGCTCACTAGGCGGCTAACTCTTGCGCCGTGTGGAGGATTTAGCCTTTTGAATCATCGCGATGGTGTCGACTCATCGTGGCTTCGGATCAAGGCTTCGTGAGCAGCTTTTAGCGAGAGGAAAATATCGAGCAAGAGATCATTTTCGAACTCATATGGCGGCAATGCGGCGCGTAAGATAAACTTGTACCACACCCATGTTGAGCGTCACGGAATCGGGGCTGTTCAAGGGAGAAGCGTTGAAGGATTTCAGCGTGAGTGCACGAGAGTCGGGATGTCGCGAGCGTGAAAGCAAGTCCTCGGCGTCGTCGGGAACATCGGCTGCTATTGCCCTGTCGAAGAGGAACTTGAAAGGAAGCCAAGGCTCGGGTTCGGCGATCCGGGGAGGAAAAATTAGCGGTATCAAGGTGACCTTGCTTCCTTCACATTCTTGGATTAGCCAATGAAGTCGATGTCTTTGCGAGACTTTTACGTTCTCTTTGTTGGCGGTCGTTCACGATTTTTATTTAGATGTATTATCATAACTTTGCTTGAATCAATTGTCACCGACAATTGTAGCTCCTTCTATATTTGCTTCAAATGAATAAGATTTATTCCTTCATTGCTTATTATGATTCTTTTATTTAAATGCGAAATAATTAACCATAATACTTATAGGATTTTGGCAAACCCTCGACCATCAGCGGGTTTGATTAGCCTTTACCAACTACCGTTTGAGTTGGGCTGGCGTCGCGGATTATCGGATCCGTTCGCGTGGCGTTGTGCTAGAAGAATGAAACTCTTCTAGACTTGTTGCTATGATATTGAATACATAGGCTTTATACTCTTTTGCGGGCAAGAGACCGCCGACAGCGTGTTAGCGTGGACTCGTCCCTCCTTAGGCTTGGGATAAAATACCCGAGTCGAACTCGGTGTCTTCTTCAATCGGAAAAAGACTAAGCGACAGCGTGTGGCGTTGGCTTTATCCTTCTTAGGCCGGGATAAAATACCCGAATCGAACTCGGTGTCTTCTTCAATCGGAAAAAGACTAAACCGACAGCAGCGTGTGGCGTTGGCTTTATCCTTCTTAGGCCGGGATAAAATACCCGAGTCGAACTCGGTGTCTTCTTCAATCGGAGAAAAGACTAAGCCGACAGCGTGTGAAGCGTTGGCTTTATCCTTCTTAGGCTTGGGATAAAATGCCCGAATCGAACTCACGGTGTCTTCTTCAATCGGAAAAAGACTAAGCCGACAGCAGCGTGTGGCGTTGGCTTTAGGGAGTTAGCTGACCCCGACCTTCAGCGGGTTTGATGAGCCTTTACCAACTACTGGATTAAGTTGGGCTAGCATGTAGATTGTCTAAATCCGTTCTACACACAACGTTGTGCTAAAGAATGAAACTCTCTTAGACTTAATGCTACGATGTTGAATCGTTGAGCCGTCTTTTGTCGCGAGGAATTGACTACGACAGCAGCGTGGTGGCGTTGGCTTTATCCTTCTTAGGCTTGGGATAAAATGCCCGAATCGAACTACGGTGTGTCTTCTTGTCGGAAAAAGACTAAACGGCAGCGTGTGAGCGTTGGCTTTATCCTTCTTAGGCCGGGATAAAATGCCCCGAGTCGAACTACGGTGTCTTCTTCAATCGGAGAACTAAACTAAACAGCAGCGTATAAAGCGTTGGCTTTATCCTTCTTAGGCTTGGGATAAAATGCCCCGAAATTGAACTTCGGTGTCTTCTTCAATCGGAGAACTAAGCGGAAACCAGGCGTATAAAGCGTTGGCTTTATCCTTCTTAGGCTTAGGGATAAAATGCCCCGAAGTGAACTCTGGTGTCTTCTTCAATGGAGAAAGACTAAGCCGAAACAGCGTGTGAGGCGTTGGCTTTATCCTTCTTAGGCTTGGGATAAAATGCCCCAGATGAACCTTGGTGTCCTCTTTTGGCGGAGAATGGCTGAACGGATTAGGATTGATTGAGGTGGGAAAGGAAGAATGTGTTCTATTTCAGGATGAGGCTAACAGCGATTCCTTCTGTAGGAATCGAAAAGACTTCGGGTGACCTTGGTCGGACAACACTGTGCGAAAATCTGGCGGCGTACCTTGAGTGGCTACCTAAGATGAAAGTTCGGTGCTTACCTTGGTCGGTGCCACTTGGAAAGAGGGTGGAACTAAGAGTGGGATCTCCACTCAGAGGCAAAGAAAGACTTCGGTGACCTTGATCGGACAACGGCGAAAATCCGGCGCATACCGGTCGGCGCTACCTAGGATGAAGATGGAACTAAGAGTGGGATCTCCACTCAGAGAACGAACTTCGAGGCGACCTTGATCCGGACAACTGGTGCGAAAATCGGCGCATACCTTCATGGTAGCTACCTAGATGAAGATGGAACTAAGAGTGGGATCTCGCTCGAGAACCGAAGAGACTCGGGTGACCTTGACGGACAACACATGCGAAAATCCGGCATACCTTGATCGGCTACCTAGGATGAAGATGGAACTAAGAGTGGGATCTCCACTCAGAAGGAAAGACTTCGGGTGACCTTGATCGGACAACACAGATGCGAAAATCGGCGCATACCTTGATCGGCTACCTAAGATGAAGATGGAACTAAGAGTGGGATCTCCACTCAGAAACGAAAAGACTTCGGGTGACCTTGATTCGGACAACACAGTGCGAAAATCGGCATACCGGTCGGCTACCTAAGATGAAGATGGAACTAAGAGTGGGATCTCCACTCCGAGGAAAAAGACTTCGGTGACCTTGATGAATTATGGAATCAATCGTGGCTGAAGTAAAGCTCATAACGTCGGTTTTATCAGGAAGTCAGCACGGTTGGGTGTCAAATATTATTCGGTTCTAAAGAAGAATGGGACAATCAAAGTCTGCGTCGATTACTGAGATCTGAGCGCCGCATGCCCAAAGGCGATTTTCCTCTTCCAATCATAGATGTCATCGCCGACAACGCGTCGCGGATTGAGAATGTCTTTCATGGATGGCTTTTCGGGTTATAATCAAATCAAGATGCACCGGATGGCGCAAAACACATGGCGTTGAGAACTCCCCTCGGTGTCTTACGCTGCGGTCATGCCATTTGGCGGCAAGAGCGCCACTTATCGGCGAGCCATGGCGAAGATTTTCACGAACATCTTTGGAAGGCGGTTGAATGCTACGTCGATGATCTGAGT